>JARHVA010001437.1:1197500-1292500 GCA_037957365.1 Torreya grandis | reverse complement strand
ACTTTGAAGAAAAACCATTTCTATGTTTTAATAAGTTTTTAAAGAAACCAAATGGGTCTCTATAATATTTTGGATAAGGCATACATAATCAATATTTTGGGAGATTTTTCTAGTTTAGTAGAATTTCTACCCCTTGTTGGTTCCCAGTCACGAATCACTATCACTCGATCTCACATGCCCTAGGAGCAAGATCAAGATGGGGAGTGCAATTCAAAGGTGAGGAGACATGAATATACATCATTAGAGCTGAGGGAGGATCAACACCTTGAAATAACCTAATGGGGGTAATGACTGGGAGAGGCCCGACAAAGGGGATGGTTAGTTCCTTGTTGCTTTTGGCTCTACCTAAACCAAGGTGAGAGGACCTGCAGGCGGGGGTAGCTAGTTTCGGTGAAGGGATTTCAAACATTCAAACTTCATGGGGATTTTCAATTATGGAATAGGTAATATTACCAAAGCATAACCAGTCTCACACACTCTACCCTACAAGGTTTGTCACACAAAATGCATGAATGCTTAAGTCATATAAAATCTACTTAAGACACATGGTAAAATGGCTACAATCTTTGATGTAGATATTTTTTTTTAATTACAAAGGGTAAGTGAGGACTACAACACTAGAATTTTGAGCATATAAAGTGAATACACTATAGGTGAATAATATATAGTGCATTTGTCAAGAAGGCATCACTTATGGTATGTTAGTTATATGTTGTATGCAGGGTAGAACAGGGTAGGACAATGTTTAAAAGAAAAGTTCAATGAAAAAGATGTGGAGGGATAATAATTAAATATGTATGGGTTCACATAATCATGATATCTCCTTTATCAATAAATGCTTACTTAATTCTAAAAATAGCTAAGAAGAAACTACATACATAAGGTCCTTGAAAGATTACAAGCAACACTACAGGTTACCTTTAAAAAATTCTTTCCTATTGCATCCATGAGCCCAGGACTACCCTTAAAAAGGATATAAATGATTTTTTCCCTAAACTTTAAAATAGAAAGGATTTTATGTTTTGGTTGCACCTTCCAAATGACTACTATTAAGAGACATACACCAGACAACCAATCTATTTAGCTTGTCAAAAGAAACACTATATTTAAATAACAATATAGAATGAAAACCATGAACATATTTTATTCATTTACTAATAAAAGAGTGATTAGAACACATTTATTTAAAATTATATATCATAATACACTCTATAAAAATGACTCCATAATAAGGGAACATCATAGATGATTTCAAAGATTGCTAATGATTTTACAAATGAAATTGATTTGGCACTAGGGAACTACACAGGGGTGACTCTCTAAACTATCTCTTTTACACCCAAATTTTTTATTTGACCTTTGTAAAGGGATAGGCCCCCTTTACTTATACAATTCCATAACCATACTTGGCATATTCTATAAAGATACTCCAGTTGGAAGATTCCTTCATGGGTGTAGAGTTGGTTGTAATGAACTTGATTCCTCGAACATGCATGTATGCTATTGTGATGATGAAGGATATGATTTCCCACTACAGAAGAATATTTATAGTTATATACATGTAAAATAATGCACATGGGACCAAAACAAATTTGTCCACTTGTATAAAGAAATAAAAACATCCCTTAAATAAAATAAAATCGGGAAGGGACGTGCCACTATCAAGAAAAATACAAAAGTTCCTTAAAAAAGGAAAAGAGATAAAAAGGAGAAAGGGATAGGAAGAGAAAGGGAGGCATGGGATAATTCCCTTTTTGGGAAGAAAATATGGGTATCTCATCATGATGTAGAATCCACATCGATGATTGTTTCCTTCACCAGCTTGTCTTTATGTGTAAAAAAAAATTTGATCATACTAGTGAGGATCATTCTATCTAAGCCCATATAGTACTTGAATTTGGCATCATATTCCTCTAACTAATTAGTGGTTTTGTATATCACTCCCTATTTATTTCATATCAATGAATCCAATTTTTTGTAGTATTTTTTGAAAGATACTCGGTCCTTTAATTTTTTGTCATTAAAATCTCCATGAGGTGCATCGATTAGATCCTCTAAAGATTTCTCCAATAATTCTTTTATCAGGTCCACTACACCATCTAGCTTTAGCATTGTTCTCAGAGTGGCCTCAATCTTTGTTCTCATAGTCTTGAGAGACTAATCTTCTCCTTTTAAATCAAAAGTGCCATCCTTGAGCATGGTGAGCTTATGATTTATGGCCAATTGACATTCTTTGGGCATCTTAATATTATTTTGAGAGATAATGTTCTTTGCAATTAAAAAATCCTTGCCCATATTACATATTTCATCTATTTTGGGCCTAAGTGCACCCCAAATTTTGATATCAACATCATAAATAGATGCTAGGGAGCTACACTCTCCTCACTTGTCAGTCTCATCATCTAGCCATCCCATAGTAGTATGGATTACTTCTTGGCCTCGAGCTATCAAGCCCTGTTGCCAGTCTTTTATTGCCCAGTATTTGATCTTTAAATCTTCATCACAAGTGATTTCTAGTGTTCTAAGGGGGACACGGTAATGTTTAGGAGCTTGGATGGTGGTTGGAGTCACCACCTAAGGCTCATTTAGTAACTTTTTCAAGTACTAGATCATAGCCTGATTTTCCACCTTTAATTCCTCCATGGTGGATTTATCTTTATCCATTCTATGCATCACCATGTCAGCTAAGACTTTTTAAGTATGATTCAATTCCTGCTTTGATGGATCCCCAATATTGTAGTGGTAGATGGAATAGTTTTCTAGGGGAGTATCCTTCTTTAGTGCATCCAGAAGAGGAATGGCTACTTCAACACTTCTTTCCCTTATGCCAGTGAATTTCATTCTAACATGCATTTTGGCCTTATTTAGAGGCTTGGCCTTTTGATTTTGAATAATATGGGCTATATCAATATCCCCTACTTTTCTCATCACATATTTCTTTTCCTTCACTTGCTCTATAATCCAAAGAATGGGCTTGGTCAAGAAACCCACCAAAGTCTTGGATGTTGAGGATGGCCTTGTAGCAGTGATGAGTGGTGCTAGTGGGGAAATGGCTACTAGGAGCATCACTAGTTTAGGAGGAGGGATTAACACAAATTTTTGTGTCTTCATTACTTCTCTACTCTTATTTTTCCTCCTCTAAGACTAGCTCAACTTACTCTAAAACTTTGAAATCGGACCCAGGCTAGTGAGCCTCCATGCACAATTTGTCTATAGAACTCCCTTTTTCTATGTGTTGGATAGAGGATAGAACAATATCTTCTCCTTCTATAACTCCTTGGGTTTCTAGATCTATAGAGGCTATGGTGACTTCCTTATGGCATTTAGGTGACTCCTCACTAATCATGACCCTAGAACCTTTATTCTTCTCTAAGTCATACACCTTGATGGTGGGGAGAATCCCTCAGGGGATTTTAATTAAAGTATCATCCTTAGGGGCACTCTCCTTGACACCTTTATTGACCTTTAAAGTTATAAGGGTGCCCATTTGTAGGCTTGATCCCTCATCTCATATTGTATATTTCTCTTATTCTCTTACCTTTATGCTACTGGTGGGAGATTGAATGTCATCCCTAGGTTCACCCTAATCCCCTTCATCTTGATTTGGGGTGTCTTTGATTTCATCAACTTTATCTTGCTTAGGTGATTGAGAAATAACATTCTAGACAAATGCCTCTATTTTTGGGGAGTGGGGCTCCTTTTCAGTAGGGGATTCTACTTGGGTGGTTACCTTAGCACCAATCTTCACAACATCATTAAAATATAGAGGATCATATGAAGTCTTGGATGCTTCCTCATCACCTTTAACTTTTTTTTTATAGATTCCCCTTCTACAGATGCTTCTTTCATCAATATTTTTGATGGGGAGTGACATTTTCCCTATGGGTCCTCTACCCAGTTCTCACCTTAGGGGAGTGAAGGCATTCTATTTTTTCATTACCTTAGCTATTGTCCTTTATTCATCTGAGTCCCCCCCTCACTCATATCCCTGACCCTCTATGTGTATGAAGCTTGCTCTTCTTTTTTCTCTAGGGGAAACTCCTCGATGATTAGGTATTTAAAGAGAACTATCCTTTGCTTGATTAGAGATTTGGCTAGAGGTTGGAAGGTCTTCTTGGCTCTCTTTTGATTTGGTGGCTCCTCTTGTTCCTTTCCTATTCTCTTCCTTGAATATATATTTAGAGGAGGCTCAACTATAGCCTATTATAGAGGCTCAAGTCCCTAGAAAGCCCTATTATGTATAAAGTTATACATCAGGTAGGAAGACATATAAAATTTACATTGAAATTTATCCTTGGAAGTGATGGTTACTTGAAGGTACATCATCCATGTGTGAAAATTGTCACTAAGGATGGTGGCCCAATCAATCCTCTTATTCCCTTATAGTACATAGAGCATGATTAAAAACATCCTTGTCTCAAACTTCTCAGTAGTGGGTAGCCCATAAATTTTGGTGGCCATGGCTATAACATACTTAGGCAACTCATTAAATTCTTCCAAATTCAAGTTCTTTGACATTGTTGAGACTTTGGTTCTTTTCTTGGTTAGACAACATGAGTTTACTACCTCCCAGATGGCTTTTTCATCCTTGTCGATGTATTGTTGGCATTCCTCGACACTAAGTGTGATGCTCTTTGGTTGAGGGGGAATTTCAAGCTTGGTGTTAAGGTCCTACAAATTAAATGAACGTACTATTAAATGACTACTATTGATGATGGTTCTAATATCTGGTTGATATTCTCAAGAACATGCTATAACGCACTCTAGGTATGTAGTAATTAGGGGAAACATTTTTGTTGGTGTAATATAGCTCATGCCAACATTGGTAACTACTTATGGCGGGGTTAGGGTCTTGAAAAACATTTACCATTTCCCCAAAATCCAAATTCATAACATTAGTGTCCTTGATTAAATTCAATACTGATATGATGCTTCTTTTAGATGTTATTGAAGTAGCTACCATTGGTATTAGTGAAGGCTACACACAGATGGAAGTAGAAATCCTTTAAAACTTGTACTCTGATTCACTATATTCATGTCATTCTTATCTCTAGCACACTTAGTCACTTGGAAGCACTAATATTTAGCTCCAAATGAAAAAGTTAAGTTCAAATGAAGAATAACACTTAATTATAATCCCTTGCATTTTAGAATCAGGTTTACCATTAATGCTCCAAGATAAGGCAGCAAATCAGCACCTACCCCCATTAATTTTTGAGCCTCATTTGAAAAAAAGAGGGAAAATTCAAGGCCTTCCCTTACATCCTAAGTAACTACTCTTTCATAATACGTGGTGAAATATGAGTGAATCATAGATTTTTTTAAAAACTCCTATTTAGGTCTTTGAGGATTTTCTCACTTTTATACTTGTTATGACATTCTAGTGTTATGGGACAAAAAGTCCCAAGTCCTTGATGATACCAAGGACATAACTTTAAATGATCCTTATTTTGCAAAAACTTGGGCATTTAGGTCTTCAGGGACCCTTTGGAAAATGTCCATAAAATCAAGTGAGGCAATTTCCAAAAAGGTCCTAAAGTTAATCAAACACCTGAGCACCACCACGTGGCACAAATATTTTTTATTATTAAAAATAAACATCAGTGCCCTAGGGATTTTTATCACCATGTCCACAAAAAGTTAAGTGGGGAAATTTTTCAAAGAGGCCCAAAACATCTGAGGGATCGATGTTCTACCAAGTTTCCAAATAAAAATGAAACTGGGTTCTCCACTTACACCAACTTTAGTCAAAAAGGGGAGGAGTGCAAAATCCTCCCATCTCTTAAATCTCACTCTGTGGGTGCCGGGGGGGGGGGGGTGCGTTCCCTTAACTCAAATACATATTTTTCATTCAGTTCATTAGACTACTCCTCACCTTAATCACCAAAACACATAAGTGCAGTGTGTTATTTTTATCTGGGATACCAACATACTTCCTCTTTCAAGCCTGAAGGATCTAAGTTTTGGAAAAAAACTTGGTTACACACTCATTTTTTTACTATAGACTCTTATGCCAAATAATCCTTGCTCCATATGTGGTTAATTTTTAAATCTTTCTTGAGCCTTCCTTAGGTATTTTCCATCTTTGACAAATGACCCTCTGGACTTGTCTAACCAAGATAATAGACATGATTGCTCAAATTACATTCCCCAACCTTTACTCCTAACAAGGAATATAGTAAATTAAGACATTAAAGTTCACTTAGCTATGGCATAGGGAATTTACCGTATAAAGACCCAAATTGCTTCATTGTAATTTTGGTCACTAACATACACTCCTACTTGGGGATGGGTACCCCCAATGGGTACATAGAGAACACTAGACTGATCACCTATCCATTGGGATATTGAGTCAATAAGAAATATACCATGGGTGAATCATCATTTCAACAAGGCAATAAATCAAAAAGAAAAGAGACATGGATAGATAAAATACAATATGATTAAGGGGACCATAAGATAAATAATTATATACTTATGTAATGGGCAAATAGAAACTCAATTTAGGAAATGATTAAGATATATGACATTTACTGGTAGCTCCAAAATCTCTCCATCAATGTCTCTAAGATAGAAGGTGTGATTTACTATCTGAAATTTTATGTTGTACAGACCCATCCAAACGGAATTGAATTTGCAATGCTTCCCTTTGTCTTCATGTTTGTTGTCCCATAGCAAATCTAGATCACCAACCTAAAAAGTTTGTGGAGTAACTTTTCTGTCAAAAATCCTCTTAAGAAATTCCTTAAATTTTATGTGATTTTTGTGAGCCTGTCTCTTGGATTCATCAAGTTCAATTATCTGGTTGATTCTCTCCTTATAGTGGCTCATTTTTATTCCCACCTTGATCATTTGTTGCATGAATTGGTACATAGGCAGTTGTAGATTCAAAGGTAGAATAGCTTGGGTCCCATACACAAGATCAAATAGGATTTTTCTAGTGTATCTCTTTATATTTAACCTATCTACCTAAATAAAAAACTTTAATTGCTTATCCCATTTTATTTTATTGTCAACTAGAGTCCTCTTGATAATTTTCAATAAGTTTTTATTGATAGACTTTGCTTGTCCATTTTATTAAGGATTATGGCTAGGTTCATAAGCCAAAGTAGTCCCATAATCCTCACATAATACATTCAATTATTTATCTCTAAAACACATAGCATTGTCACATACACTCTTGATTAGTACTCTAAATCGATAAATGATATTTTTTCATAAGAAATCAATCACTACCTAGTGGGTTGATCCCTTGGTAGGAATTACCTCAACCCATTTCATGAAGTAATCAGTGACCACTAGGATCCATTTATTACCATCACTTGAGGCATTTAATATTTCACCCATAAAATCCATCCCCCTTTGTCTGAAAGGCCCCTCAATAGAGACTAGTTGCAGGGGAAGTGATCCAGATGCCTTCATCCTTCTAGAGAACCACTGACATTCTTCACATTTTATAACCCAAGTAGTTACATCTTTGAATAGTATAGGCCACCAATATATAGCCCTCATGATCTTGTGTGTAGTGACCTTTGGGGTGAAATGGCTACGATACACATCACTATGCATTTCTTTTATTATTGGAGAGACCTCACTCTCTACTAAACATCTCAAGAGAATGCCATCAGGGTTTCTCCATGTGAGGTCATGCTACAACAAAACATACTTTTGGGATACAAGCTTCAATGCCCTTCTTTGATTCTTTTCTAGATGAGGAGGACAATTTAGAGTCCTTAGGTAATGAACTATGTTTCTATACCATGGGTATCTATTATACTTTGATTCATAGTTATCCATAATTATCTGTGCATTATTTACCTCCACAACTTCTAAATTTGCTTCAGTCATCAACTTAGCTAAATCCATGCTCCATACAAGCTTGGTGGTTTGTATCTCTAGGTCGTATTCTTGTAGTTTATTAACCCAATGACACTTCTTATCAGTAGTTTCATTTTGATTTAATATGTCCTTCACCATAGTGTGAGGAACATAGGCAATAATCTTTGAACTCAAAATGTAGGACCTAAATTATTTGATAGCCCTTAACAAAGTAAAGGCTTACTTTTCCATTATGGTATATTTAAGCTCAGATCCTTGAAGTGCCTTATTGAAAAATTCAATTAGTTTCTCATGACCTTCATCATTATTTTTCAGAAGTACTATATCAATGGTATGCATAGATGCAAATGAAAAGATTTGAAACTCTTTTTTGTAGTCCAGGCTAATAAGCACTGAGGCCATTTTCAAGGCTGCCTTGATGTTTTGAAATGAATAGGTAGCCATTTCTTCCCACTTTATGGTTTGATCCTTATTCAACATTGAAGTGATCAGTAAATTAATCTTTGAAAAATTGGAAACAAATCTTATAAAAAAATTAATTTGGCCAAAGAAAGATTGAATACCTTTCTTGGTTTGTGGATGGGTACTTTGTTGATGGGTTCCAGCCTCTAAGGGTCTATCATAACACCTTTTTTGGGATATAATGCGTCCCAGTAGCTTTGATTTTTTCACTCCAAAATGACACTTCTTGGGGTTCAGGGAGATCCCAAACTCCCAGCATATGATAAGTAATTGATCCAAATGTGTTAAGTGATCACTCCACTTTTCAAAGTACATAATGACATCATCTTGGTAGATAGAAATGAATTATTTGATCAATCCAGCAAAGGCTACATCCATTTCTCTCTAAAAAGTGGCACCTACATTCATTAAACCAAAATGCATTTGAAAATACACGTAGATGCCCCATGGGGTGGTAAAATCAGTCTTAGCTCTATCCAACTCTTTGACCACCACCTGATTGTATCTAGAAAAACTATCCAAAGTAGACAATAACTTTGATCCAATGATGTATTGAAGCATATTATCCATGTTAGGAAATGGATAATTATCTTTTAAATATGTCTTGCTTAAATTTCAAAAATCTACATAGATCTAGGTCTCTATTTTTCTTTCTAACAAGGACAAGTTTTGCCACCCATGATGAATATCTAATGGGTTGGATAATCCCACCATCCCTTACCTTTTTTAGTTCTTCCTACATTTTGATGGCCAAGATAGGGTTGATTGGCCACTACTTCTAGTGGAATGGCTTTGTATTCACCTAGAGGGGAATAACATGTTGAAAGAAATCCTCTTTATAAGCCTTTAACTCTATGTAAGACCATGTCAAGCAATCTTGGTATTTATTCAATAGAGTGATGAATGATTTATTTTCATATTTAATTAATTGAACACCAACATAGATCTTCTTTGGGTTTTTTAGTGTCCCAATGTTAATCTCAATCACTTCTTTTGATACAGAAGTACTTCTATATTTGATTTGGTCTACTCCATCAAAGGTTGACTCAAGACTAACTAATCCTCTAGGGATGGTATTAGTCTTGAGCTAGATTATTTCCTTCTCATATAGGGTTTCCTTCCCATCATAAACATGGATTATTGACTCCTAGTCTATAATAACTCCCTGAAATTTCTCTATGCAGTATAGAAATCTTTTTATGTGATCATCATCATCAAAGACTTATCAATGGTCAATATTGTCTAAAATAGAAGGCCTTGCCAACATTTCAACTTGATATTCACAAATGGATTCTCCAAATTCAATCCTAAATTCTAGAACTCTCTTGGCAAGCATATCTACCAAGTGATTTAGCTCTCAAACATTGTAATGGATGTTGAAAGCATTGAACCATTCCAAACAATCCCAAACAACATTTCAATACTACTTCAACCTCTTCTACTTCATGGTGTAAATAGCCTAAACCTATTTAACCACTAACTTAGAGTCTCCCTTCACTAACAACCTTTTGAATCCATATTCTTGGGTGATTTATAAGGCTATCATAAGTGCTTCATATTTTGCAATATTGTTTATGCACTCAAAATCCAATTGAAGGGAGAACTTAAAAATTGGCCCTTAGGAGTATAAAATACAAATCCAAACCCATTTATAACATTGGAACATGCTTCATCAAAATGCATAACCCAAATGGATTCATCCTCTTGGATAACAGCATCAAGGGGCATCCTTATAAACTCAAACTTTCCTACAAAGCTCTTGATGTCTGTGTCTACATACAACACTTCATCCAGCTACTACTTGGGGTCTTCCAAGATATGGAGCATTTGTAGTTCCCAATTTATGCAAACCATTTTTCCATCCAAAGGTATTATTATATCATAATATAAATCCATTTAAATGCTACCACCAATACTAGTAGCCCACTTTTAGAAGAGTAACATACCCCACTTAGGTGGATAGTCTACAACAATGACATCCATATTCAATAACTTTCTAGGGTATTGTGTAATTTGTACCACCAACCCTTTTACCACATCAAATACAATCACTTCTCTAGAATCCATGGCAAGGCATCATCCATATGCTATAGTTATTCTTATGCATAGTTCATTTAGCACAACCAACATCATGATGTTATAGGAAGTGTTAGAATCAAACATGCAGTTACAGATGATCAATCCACTAATTACCAAAGTGATATAGAATGGGTCAATATCCATTTAGATCTCTACCAGTGTTGTCCTTAGGTACACTTCTAAGTATTTCTCAGAGGATTCAAAGGTATTCTTCTTTTCTCTAGGGGGAATGAAAGGAGGATCTACCTCAACTATTTCATTGGTAGTAACCTTTTTTTTTAACCCTACATATTCAAAATCTCTTCATCCATGCTTTAGGATCCTATGTAACTCCATAAAAGGTATTGTGACCTTCAGCTGACTTAGTACATGGGCAATGTCACAAACATTGATTTGGGTAATGGATTATTGGTAGGTAAATTTATGACATTTTCATCTAAAATAAATCCTTCTAGTGCTAAGGGCACATAAATAGGAAGAATGATACTTTTGAATTCACTCTTAAAAGGAGGATTCCTAGGCTCATCATTCTTAGGAATGCTAGAGAGAAAAGAGGTTTGATTCTTTGCCTTAACATCTATTGGTTTAGCATGATAGGGCACAAGACTGAGCTTAGCAAGATTTTTGACCTCTTTAGTTATGATGGTTATTTTATCTTTGGTCTTTTCCATAGGATTAGGAACACCTTTGTCCTTGGGGGGAGTATTTTGGTCCTTGCTTCTCAGATTATTATCCTTTTCTTGGGTAATGCCAACATGAATCATCAACTACTAGTCCTCAATTGATGGGGGAGAGTCCCCATACTTGTCTTTCATCATTGATCTTAGGAATTCAAAATCATGAAATCATACTCAAGCATCATATTAGTTTCACAATCAAAATCTAGGGATAGAGCTCTTACCTTCTCCCATGCTTCCTAGAATACCCAAGGAGTGGTAGCACCCATTAATTCGGTAGATGGAGATAAAAACATTTCACTTGGTTCATCAAAACTAAAAGTAAAAAAATCATAGGCTAGAGTGTATTGATGGTAACTCATACTCATGCATCATATTAATTTCATAAACAAAATTTGGGGACAAAGCTCTTACCTTCTCCCATGCATCCTAGAATACCCAAGGAGTGGTAGCACCCATTAATTTGGTAGATGAAGATAAAAACATTTCACTTGGTTCATCAAAACTAAAAGTAAAACAATCATAGGCTAGATTGTATTGATGGCAACTCATACTCATGAATCATATTAATTCCACAAACAAAATCTAGGGACAAAGCTCTTACCTTCTCCCATGCATCCTAGAATACCCAAGGAGTGGTAGCACCCATTAATTCGATAGATGGAGATAAAACCATTTCACTTGGTTCATCAAAACTAAAAATAAAATAATCATAGGCTAGAGTGTCCTCACAGTCAAGGACTGATAAGGTACCTAGCCCCTTTTCCCTGAAGATGTAACTATCTACCTCTTGGAAATCTACTATGTAAATGTCATCTTCATTAGATGTAGCTTCAGAACCAATCACCTATAAACATCCTTAAGAGGTTGTGCTACATAGAGGGTGAGGGAAGAAACATTTATCACACCAGTTGATGTCAACATTAGCTACATTAATATTTATGGCCAAAGGATCTAGCACATCCCTTTCAGCCCTTGAGTATGATTCTTTTCATCCCTTGTCAGCCCCTTTCCTTTATCATTATTTCTATTTTGGAAAGATGGCCTACCTTGACCTTGATCTTAGGGATAATTTTGATCCTCTATATTATGCTCCCTCCTATCATCATGATTGGAGGTACCCTTTGATAATCCCTTCTCGGCTCTAGCTAGCTTGTAAGAGATTTCATTGATGACAAAGACCAAGGTTTTCACTGTCTCTTCTAGGTCCACTCCTTTGTGGGAGGTTTGCATTTTCTTAGGGTTCACCAACTTGACATTAGCCCTTTTATTCAAAGGCTTACCCACAACTTTGATGTTATTTTCTATTTGGATAGCCAAATTGAAATCCATCCTCATATTTGTGGGAGCCTTATCTCTAAGATAATAAGTTACTTTCTTGTCAAATGTATCACAATAATTAATTAGGGAAGTGGCACCACTGGGATTGATATCCTCAAGAAACCTCCTCAACACTTTACTAAACCTTGAATTGAAATCCTTTACACAATCATTGGGGTTCTTTTTGAGGTTCACAAATTTGACAAGCAGGAATCAGGGATTTATACTCTCACCAAATTGCATCTTGAATGCATCAATCATTGCTTGTCAAGTATATATAAATCCATCAAGGATGGATTTGAACCACTCTTGAGCTTCTTCCTCAAGTGTGTTATCAAAGAGATTTATACACACATCCTCTAGGTCAATCTCATAATCTTCAATAATATTTAAAAAGGCTTTTGATGCTTCTCTCTAGACACTACATTGTTTCCCTGGAACTTAGGTAGGACACTCCTAATCTTGATAGGGACCTCATTGGTAAAATTGGGCATACTAGTGAAATTGATGGGTCTAAACTTTGGAATCATGAATGGTCTATACCGGTTACCCAAATCTTGATCCTCCTCTCCATCATTTTCATTATCTACATTGAACATCCTCCTCCTTAAATCATGGTCTCCCATTTTTGAATTAAATGATGAAGGAGAACTGGGGGAAGTTGAGTGTGATCACTACTCAAAGAAATATAAATGGGGGAAATGCTTCTTTAGAGAGAAGGAACTTGACTTGCAGGGAGCTTAAAACTATCTGAAGCACTCAAGTGCTCTTCAACTAATGGGATATTAGAGAACAAGAGGTGTGTATAAAGAAGAACAAATTGATTAGGTCTTACTTGATAGCCTGAGCCTTGACCCATAATAGGTTTCCAAACTTGGGTTCTTTTAGAAGGGATTTTCAATTCATGGATAAGCTCTTTTGAAGAATTCCTTTAGAAATAAGATCTCATACCCTCTAGGTTTATAGAGTTGAAGAGAGGGTTCAAAAACAAAAGAAGGTATAAATAATAGGCACTGGTAATTTAAACCTATGATAAAATGGAGTTACCACTAGAAATAAGACCCAAAAAAACTAGACACAACTACAAAGAGAGGCTAGGTTTTACACCCTAATAACACCCTTCAAAGATGTTAAACAGATTCCCATAGTCAAGGGTAAATGTTCTAAAGAGTATTATGAGAGAAATAATATAACAAGTATGAGCAAATCAAATTGAAATAAAGGTGAGTGAAAATGCAATATTTTTTGACAACTAGACTCGTAACAAGGGTGATAAAACCCTATCAATGGTGCTAGAAAAGACCTGTTAGTTCCTATGCATGCATTGTTATCGCTCAGCCTTATATGCCCTGAGAGCATGATCAAGAAGGGGAGTGTAAGTCAAAGGTGAGGATCCATGAAGATACATCATTAGATCTAGGGAGGGATCAGCACCTTGAAAGAAAAAAATGATGATAATGACTGGGAGAGGCCTAACAAAGGGGATGTTTAGTTCCCTACTACTTTTAGCTTTGACTAAACCAAGGTGAGAGGACCTAAAAGTGGGGGTAGCTAATTTTGGTGAATGGATTTTAAACCATAAGCCTCCATGGGTATTTTAAATTAGGAAAGATAGAATATGACCAAAGTATAACTAGACTCACAGTCTCCACCCTAGAAGGGTTGTCACATAAAATGTATGAATGCTTAAGTCATATAAAAACTACTTAAGATAGATGGGAAAATCGCTGAAATCTTTGATGTAGAGATTATTTTTGAATTATAAGGGGTAACTGAGGAATTTATAACTAATATTTTGAGCATATAAAGTGAATACACTTTAGGTGAACAATGTATAGTGCATTCATCAAGTAGGCAACACTTATGGTATGCTAGTTGTATGTTGTATATGGGGTAGAACATTGTTTATAAGAAAATTTTGATGAAAAAAATGTGGAGGGATGATAACTAAATATGGAGGGGTTCACACAATCATGATATCTCCTTTATCAACAAATTCTTACTTAATTCTAAAAATAGCCTAGAAAAAACTACACACATATGGTCCTTGAAAGATTATAAGCAACACTACAGGTTATCTTTCAAATATTCTTTCCTGTTGCATCCATAAACGTAGGACTAACCTTGAAAAGGATTTCAATGCTTCATTCCTCAAATTTTAAAATAGAAAGGATTTAATGTTTTGGTTGTACCTTCCAAAAGACTACCATAAAGAGACATATACCAAAAAACCAATCTATTTATCTTGTGAAAAAAAACACTGCATTTGAATAACAAGATAGAATGGAAACCATGAAAATATTTTATTCATGTACGAGGAAATATTGATCATAAAAAATTTATTTAAAACTAGATATCATAAGACACTCTGTAGAAATGACTCTGTAATAAGAGAACATCATAGATGATCTCAAAGCTTGCGAATGATTTTACATATGAAATCAATTTGGCACCAAGGAACTACATAGGGATGACTCTCTGAGCTATCTATTTTACACTCAAATTTTTTAGCCAACCTTTATAAAGGGATAGACCCCATTTACTTATAAAATTCCATAACCATACTTGGAATATTATATAAAGATACTCCAACTAGAATATTCCTTCATAGGCTTAGAGTTGGTTGTAATGAACTTGATTCCTTAGACTTGCAGGTGTGCTCTCATGATGATGAAGGATATGATTTCCCAATACAAAATAATATTTATAATTATGTACATGTAAAATAACCCATAAGGGATAAAACAAAACTTTGTTCACTTATGCAAAGAAACAAAAATGTCCCTTAAACAAAACAAACTCTGAAAAGGACGTGCCACTACTGGGCAAAATACAAAAGTTTCTTAAAAAAAGAAAAGACACAAAAAGGAGAAAAGGACAAGAAGAGAAAGGGAGGCCTGGGATAATTCCCTTTTTGGGAAATAAAATAGGGGCATCTCATCATTATTTAGAATCCACATCAATGACTATGTCTTTTACAACTTGTCTTTATGTGTAATAAACATTTTAATCATATTGGTGAGGATCATTCTATCCGAGCCCATATGGTACTTGAATTTGGCATCATATTCCTCTAACCAATTAGTCATTCTCTAGAGCACTCCCTATTTATCTTGTATCAATGACTCTAATTTGTTGCAATATTTTTTGAGAGACACCAGGTCCTTTAATTTTTATCCATTAAAAGCTCCATGAGGTGCATTAATGAGATCTTCTAAAGCCTTCTCCAATAATTATTTTGTCAGGTCCACCACACCATCCAGCTTTAGCATTATTCTCAGAGTGGCCTCAATCTTTGTTCTGATAGTCTTGAGAGAATGCTCTTCTCCTTTTAAATAAAAAACACCATCCTTGAGCATGGTGAGCCTATGCTTTATGGCCAATTAGCATTCTCTAGGCATCTTAATATTATTTGGAGAGATAATGTTATCTATGATTAAAACATCCTTTCCCATATTACATATTTCATCTATTTTGGAGCTAAGTGCCTCTCAAATTTTGATATCAACATCATAAATAGATGCTAGGGAGATACACTCCCCTCACCTATCTATCTCATCATGTAGCCATCCTATAGTAGTATGGATTACTTTTTACCTCATGCTATCAAGTCCTATTTCCAATCTTTTGTTTCCCATCCTGTAATCTTTAAATCTTTTCCACAGGTGATGTCTAGTGTTCTAAGTGGGATATGGGAAAGTTTGGGAGCCTATATGGTAGTTGGAGTCGCTGCATGAGTCTCATTCAGTAAATTATACAAGTAATAAATCATAGCCTAATTTTCTACCTTTAATTCCTCCATGGTGGCTTTATCTTTATCCATTCTATGCATCACCATGTTAGACATGTCTTGTGAAGTATGCTTAAATTCCTTCCTTGATGGATCCCTCAGATTATACTAGTAGATGGAATAGTTTTCTAGGGGAGTATCTTTCTTCAATGCATCCAGAGGAGGAATGGCTACTTTAACACTTCTTTCCCTTATATTCATGAATGTCATTCTAAGATGCATCCTGACCTTTTTTGGGGGCTTGGCCTTTTTATTCTAAACAATCTAGGCTATATCAATATCCCCTAATTTGATCATCACATCCTTCTTTTCCTTCACTTGGTCTATAATCCAAATAAGGGTCTTGGTCTAGAAACCTGCCAAAGTTACAGATGTTGAGGATGGCCTTATAGTAGTGATAAGTGGTGCCAATGGGGAAATAATTGTTGGGAGTGTCATTGCTTTAGGAGGAGGGCTTAACATAAATTTTTGTGTGTCTTCATCACTTACCTACTCTTCTTTTTCCTCCTATAGGATTGTCTCAACTTTTTCTACAACTTTAAAATTAGACCCAGGGTGGTGAGACTCCATGCATAATTTATCAATATAACTCCCTTTTTCTATGTGTTGGATGGAGGATAGAACAATGGATTCTCCTTTCATAACACCTTGGGCCACTGGGTCTATAGAGGCTATGGTGAATTCCTTATCATGTTTAGGAAACTCTTCACCAATCATGGCCTCAAAACATTTATTCTTCTTTCAGTCATGCAACTTGATGGTGGGGAGAATCCCTCAAGGGATTTTGATTGAAGTAGCATCCTTAGGGGGACTCTCCTTAGCACCTTTATTAACATCTAAAGTTATAAGGGTACCCATTTGTAGGCTTGATCCCTCATCTCTTATTATATCTTTCTCTTATTCTCCCACCTTTGAGCTACTGGTGGGGGTTTGAATGTCATCCCCAGGTTCACCCTGATCCCCATCATCTTGTTTTAGGGTGTCTTTGACTTCATCAACTGTGTCCTACCTAGGTGATTGAGTGTGGATCCTTTTCATAAGGGGATTCTACTTGGGTGGTTGCCTTGGTACCAACCTTCACAACATCATCAAATGATATAGGATCATTTGAAGCCTTGGCCCCTTACTCATCACCTTTACCTTCTTTTATTGCAGGTTCCCCTTCTACAGATGCTCCTTCCATCGATATTTTTGATGGGGAGTGACATTTATCCCTATGGGTCATCTACCCAATTATCACCTTAAGGGGAGTGAAGGTGCCCTATTTTTTTATTACCTCAGCTATCGGCCTTTCTTCATCTAAGTCCTCCCTCTCACTCATATCCTTGGCCCTCTACACTTATGAAGCTTGATCTTCTTTTTTCTCTTAGGGGCACTCCTCGGTGATTGGGTCTTTGAAGAGAACTACCCTTTGATTGATTATAGATTTGGTTAGAGGTTAGAGGGTATTCTTGGCTCTCTTTTGTTTTGGTGGCTCCTCTTATTCATCACCTTCTCTCTTCTTTAAATATATCTTTGGAGGAGGTTCAACTGCAACCTACTATAAAGGTAGGATAGTTGGGACTTGTACTTAACTAGCCATGAGAGAAACTATTGAGATGGTTGGCACCCCTAGAGCTTACCTCCCTAAAAGTGAAATAGGGATGGTGCTAGCCAGTGTGACCTACCCTCTAAGAATTTTATCCTAAGTTTCATCTAGGCTCATTATATTTGAGAAATGTTAGGTTGTGGAGCTAAAAGCTTCACCAGGATGAAAACAAGAGGAGTTACAGAGGTTACAGAGGTTACAGAGAGTTGCAGAATGAGATGCAGGGCAATCGATGTCAGTCTAATCAACCAACATCAGCTAGATAGTAGTGAAGAAGCAATTGACGTCAATTACTAGTCGGCTGACATCAGTCAGGGAGGTGTCGACATCAGCAGCCTGTACGTGAACATGCAGTTTGCATGTTGATTTCAGAGAGTCTATTTTTGCACTATTAGTTTGCATGTTAAAGGCTAGTTATAGTCTTGAGTTATGCATCTAATTATTGTAATTAAGATAGTCTAATTATTGTAAGCATGAGATCTATATATAGACTCATGGGCTGTATTGGAAATTAGTGCTAGAGAGTAAGAGAGCAAATAAGCTCCTTCAGAGAGAGGAGAGCAATGGTGTGTTCCTCCTAGTGCCATAGTACCAAGTGTGGGTGCTGGTTTGGAGAATCAGAAGGGTTCTTCGTATATGTATGATCTTGGTCAGCAGGTGTGCATGGCTTCTTTAGGAGATCTACAATGGTGAGTAAGGTCTAGTGATTTACAGGTAGCAGCAGAGAGCAAGAGATCTACTTGGAGTATGATTGTGTACTTGGTGTATTGGCAGCGTTGTTTCTGACTGGTGGAGGTGAACAACAATTCTGTATTAGAGTTGTGTGTTGGGACCGAGAGAGAGAGGGAAGGTCGTCTTGAGGTGTGGTGAGCCTTTGAGGTGGAAGAAGAAGTGGCATCTTCTTTATTGTATTTTCTTCTGAGTGATTATTAATACAATTGTGTATTGTCTCTCATATTCTTGTGTTGTTTCATATTTCTAGTTGCTTATCATTCTGGTTAAATTTTGTGTTTAGTTGATAATCCAAGAAGTAATCATATGTACTCTAATTCGTGGAGCAAGATCCTGATAAGTGGTATCAGAGCTTTTGCTTGGGTTACTAACAGGGGGTTTCAGATCTGGTAGTGTTTTTGATTACAGGTCACTCTCAGGGGTTTCAAATTGAGTGGGAGTATAGCAATGGTAGAAGAAAGTAAGCTACAAATGGAGAAACTGAATAGCACGAATGGTCTGATTGATGGAAAGAAAGAGTAGGTAAAGGGAGATTGTTGGTTAGTAGAAGATCAGCATGTAGAAGCAGATGTTGCAGGTGATGTTGTACAGGTTGCTCTGGATAAAGTAGAATCTTTGTTTACAGATTCTTTTGCCTCTTTCCATGCAGCCTAAAATAGAGCATCTTTTCATGGGTATGTCTTTGGAGACTCTAGAGAGATTTATTTAGGGGTTGGTGAGCCTTGCCATATTATTGATGAAGGGGAAGTGAAGCTGAAATTGTAGACGGATAACACACAGGTGTTGAAGGAGGTCATGCAGGTACCAGTCTTGGAGATGGGTCTAATTTCTTTAGGAAAGTTGGGTGATGGGAGATGCACAGTAACTCTCATAGTGGATGCACTTGAATTAGATGGTGGTAAGAAAGTAGGTATCCTTTATCTATCTACTCATATTACTGATTCACCTTCTGTTGTAGAGATGTGACTTTGTAGACTTGGTCACATATGTAAGAGGGGAATGCATGTTCTTAAGTGGAAGATAGATGTTTTTGACAAACTTAAGAACTAGAAAGCCTTGGTGTTCATGGAGGAGATGATGGATAGAGATCAGCTGAGGGGACTAAATTATTTTGAGCAAGGCTGTGTTGATTTGAACAGGGTTTTGATCCATGGAGAGATCACGAGTAAAAAGTTATCACTCACAGGTGAACACAGGTACCGGCATTGGTCATACAGTAATCGATGTCAGCAACAGGAAGACCGATGTCAGTCAGACAAGAACTGATGTTGGCAGAAGGGATATCAGTGTTGGCCAGAGAAATGACGTTGGCAGTCAGGGTTAGTGTAGAGAACTGACATCAGTCAGATGCAGACTGGGAGATGGCCGAGATCGGTCACTAGAACGGATGGTGGGCAGACAACAAGCTGTCAAAAGGTGTCAAACACTCATATGAAGGATTGAAAGGGTAAGTGAACCTCATATTCATTGTTCACCTTCTTTATATTGCTTATTGATGGTCAAGAACTAGGAAGACGTGAAGAGGCAATGCTGGTAGAATCTAGATACAGTGGGAGCTTGGCATGGATGAGGAGTGTGAGTCCTTGGAGAAGAACCAAATAGGTATTTGTTGGTGGAGTTGTCAGCTGGAAGAAAGCACTGAGAGATAGATGGATTCCCAAGTTGAAGAAGAGAGTGGATGGATATGTGAGACAGAAGGCCAAGGTATAAGGTCTTGAGGAAGCTGCAGGTATAGGGCTAACAGGTGATACCAGGTAGATGACAAAGCAGAGCTTTTGTCAATGTTAGTATAACCATTGTGTTTATCTTACTAGGTGGATGATGAGTCGCGACATTATCTAGTTACTGTATGTGGGTGATTTGCTAGTAGGTTTGTACATACAGGGATTTGTTGAGCTAAGGGTAAGGTTAGTTCAGAGGTATGTCATGGAGAATTTGGGAGCAGTGAAATTCTTTAGCATAAGAGACATGGAGATTTTGTCTCCAGTGGGAGCTGGTGTGAAGACAATGTTGGTGGGGTTCATGATGTAGGATGTAGAATTAGAAAGCACACCAAGGGCTGGACAGTTCAAGCTTAGCTTAGAATAGGGTTCGAAATCACATGAGGTCTAGTGTAGGCCTAAGTTTTCCCAAGCGGTGGGAGTTGTCAGAAAGTATGGAGCCAATTCAGGGAAGGAGTATTAGAGGGCAGTTCAGTGGATTCTCAGGTATCTTAGAGGGACTAGCAGTAGGGATTCTTGTTATGCAGGGTCAAGGTCTTCACTACATGGAGTTTTAGGTTTGGATGTGGCAGGTTACTTGGATGACAGGCATAGCATCACAGGTTGTGTGGTGGTTGGTCTTCAGGATTGATCTTGAAGAGGGATACAAGCTAGGGAATAAATTAGATGGTGTATAGGTATAGGTATAGGTGCAGTTGTTTATCTCCAAGTGGGAGATTGTTAGGTTGTGGAATTTAAAGCTTCACCAATATGTAAACAGGAGGAGTTACGAAGGTTATGGAGGTTGCAGAGAGTTATAGAATAGCAGTGAAGAAGCAACTGACATTGGTTACCAGTCGACCGACATCGATCAGGGAGGTGCTGACGTTGACAGCCTATACATAAACATGCAGTTTGCATGTTGATTCTAGAGAGTCTATTTTTAGACTGTTAGTTTGCATGTTAAAGGCTAGTTATAGTCTTGAGTTGTGCATCTAATTATTGTAATTAAGATAGTCTAATTATTGTAAGCATGAGATCTATATATAGACTCATGGGCTGTATTGTAAATTAGTGTTAGAGAGTAAGAGAGCAAATAAGCTCCTTCAAAGAGAGGAGAGCAATGGTGTGTTCCTCCTAGTGCCACCGTACCAAGTGTGGGTGCTGGTTTGGAGAATTAGAAGGGTTATTCGTATATGTATGATCTTGGTCAGCAGGTGTGCATGGCTTCTTTAGGAGATCTACAATGGTGAGTAAGGTCTAGTGATTTGCAGGTAGTAGTAGAGAGCAGGAGATCTACTTGGAGTACGATTGTGTACTTGGTGTACTGGCAGCGTTGTTTGTGACTGGTGGAGGTGAACAACAATTTTGTATTAGAGTTGTGTGTTGGGACCGAGAGAGAGAGGGAATAAGGTCTTGAGGTGTGGCGAGCCTTTGAGGTGGAAGAAGAAGTGGCATCTTCTTTATTGTATTTTCTTCTGAGTGATTATTAATACAATTGTGTATTGTCTCTCATATTCTTGTGTTGTTTCATATTTTTAGTTACTTATCATTCTGGTTAAATTCCGTGTTTAGTTGATAATAAAAGAAGTAATCATATGTACTCTAATTGGTGGAGCAAGATCCTGACAAGAAAGACATCCTCAATTTGGATTAGGTTACAATAATTTTCTTGACATCCACCATCTTGGTGAATTCAGTATCTCCCAGCTTTCTTTTCCCTCTTCTCATTATACATGATGATGGGGCCAGAGGGTCACCACTATGTCTAGGGAGGAATGAATTGAATTATTTCACCTCCCTCATCTCTTAAAGGTCAAGGGTGTTGTATGTCCTGAGTTGATCCCATGCTCCTTCAACCACTTAAAGGTTCTCCTCATTATCCATGTCACTCACTTTGGGATGGAATCATTTTCTTCCTCGGTGAAATATGATAGATTGATGGGCTAGGATTCAATATTGATCCTATTTTCTGTAGATGAGAGTGTCATCTTGCATCAACCATGTCCTTAGGGATAGGACTGGTGTCATATGTTATGATCTCTTGTACTGTTAACCTTATGTACTCCCACTTCCTAACATCTTCTTTGGTAGTGCAATTAGACCACAGGTCTTCATAGTGGGAATGATGCCATATTGTGTTTGTTTCCATATTTATCAACCACCTGATGTCATAACTAGGTTAGGGTGGAATCTTACCAAGTGTGTATAAACTCATTTTTATTTCTAACCCATTTACCTTGGCCATAGAAGAGCATGAATAGAAACCAATCACCATAAGAAACTTGAAAGGATTTTTTTATCTTTTTTGCTACAATCATTTCATGTGGTGGTAGCATCATCCTACATAACTCCATTATTTCCAATCTATCATCCAGGTATTTAGGAAATTTGAGTGGGCATCTAGAATGCCCATGTACCCTGATATATGTGAATTTTTTGAACTAAATATAGGTGGCACCAAACTTCTCAATTACTTATTTGGATATTGCAAGCATTCTATTCAAGCTCCTTAGGGGGTGATACACACTCATCATGGGGTTGAAGAAGCAGTTATGCACCTTGAAAAAACTATTCCTAGATCCTTCTAAGGTTACCTCAGGATATATCTCATAAATCCTCATCCCCATAGGGTTCCTAGTAAGTCACTATAAAACCCTATTGTGTACCAAACTATACATCAGGTAGAAAGACATATAAAATGTACCTTGAAATTTCTCCTTAGAGGTGATGGTTTCTTAGAGGTACATCATCTATGCATGCAAATTGTCACTAAGGATGGTGGCCCAGTTGATCCTCTTTTTCTCTTCTAGCACATAAAACATGATTAAAAACATCTATGTCTCAAACTTCTCAGTATTGGGTAGCTCATAAATTCTAGTGGCCATGGCTATAACATACTGAGACAACTCATTAAATTATGCCAACTTCTAGTTCTTAGACATTCTTGAGACTTTGGTTCTTTTTTTGGTCAGCAAACATGAGTTTAATACCTCCGAAATGGATTTCTCATCCTTGTCGATATATTGTTGGGATTCCTCAATGCTAAGTTTGATGCTTTCTAGTTGAGGGAGAATACCAAGCACTATGTTGAGGGCCTCCAAAGTAAAGGAGAATACTAATGAATGACTACCATCAATGATGGTTCTGGTATCTAGTTGATATGCTTGAGCACATGCTATAAGGAGCTCTGGGTATGGATCATCCAGGGGAAACACTACTACTGGTGTGATGTAGCTCATGCCAATATTGGAAACTACTTGTGGGGGGTTGGGGTCTTGAAAAACATTTACCAGTGCCCCAAAATCCAAATTCATAACATCAGTGTCCTTGACTGAATCCAATACTGATATGATGCTTCCCTTGGATGTTGTTGAAGTATTTTCCATTGGTATTAGTGGAGGTTGCACATGGGTGGAAGTAGAAATCCTTTGAAACTTACACTCTAATTCACTATATTCACTTCATTCTTTGCTCTAGCACACTTAGTCTCTTGGAAGCACAAATATTTAGCTCTGAATGTGAAAGGTAAGTTCAAATGAAGAATAATGCTTAATTATAATCCCTTATATTTTAGAATTATAGTACCATTAATGCTCCAAGATAAGGTGGTAAATAAACACCCACCACCATTAATTTCTTGAGCCTAATTTAAAAAATAGAGGGAAAATGCAAGGCCTTCCCTTATATGTTAAGTAACCATTCTTTCACAATACATGGGAAAATATGAGTGAATCATAGATTTTTAAAAAAACTCATGTTCAAGTCTTCAGGGATTTTCTCACCTTTTATACCTGCTATGACATTCTGGTGCTGTGGGACAAAAATTATTGAGCCCCCGATGATACTAAGGACACAACTTACAATGATACTTCTTTTGCAAAATCTTGGGAATTTAGGCCTTCAGGTACCATTTAGAAAATATCCATAAAATCGAGTGAGGTAATTTCCAAAAAGGTCCCAAAGTTAATTAGGTTCCGAACACCTCCATGTGGCATGAATATTTTTTATTATTAAAAATAAACATCAAGGCCCTAGGGATTTTTAGCACCATGTCCACAAAAGGGTAAGTGGGAATTTTTCAAAGAGGCCCAAAACATTTGATGGCCTGATTTTCTACCAAGTGTCTAAATAAAAAAGAAACTATGATTGTGGCCACTTTCTCTAATTACACCAACTTTCTTCAAAGAGGAGTGAAAAATCCTCCCATCTCCAAAATCTCACTCTTGGGGGGGGGGGGGTCCCTTAAGTCAGATACATAATTTTCATTTGGTTCATCAGAATACTCCTCACCTTAATCACCAAAACACATAAGTGTATCATGTTGTTTTTATTTGAGACACTAGCATACTTCCTCTTTTGAGTGTGAAGGATCCAATCTTTGGAAAAATACTTGGTTATACCCTCATTTGTTTACTGTAAACTCTCATACCATAGAATCTTTTCTCTACATATAGTTAATTATTTAATCTTTCTCGATCCTTAGGTATTTTCCATCTTTAGCATACATCCCTCTAGACTTGTCTAACCAAGATAATATACATGATTACTCAAATTGCATGCCTCAACCTTTCATCCTGATGAGGAATGCAAGAAATTAAGACATTGAAGCTCACTTAGCTCTGGCGTAGGGCATTTACTATATAAAGACCCAAATTAATATAGCACAATTTTGGGTACTAACACCCCTCACATGCAATTTTTAAATTTGGTAGACTTTTTGTGGCTAAAAACAAGTTCCAATGGACATTTGGATGATTAAATGCACACCTATGAAATTTATACCAATGTAAAAGCACCTATCAAGTTCTAACCATTAAATAAAAACCTATCAATTTCTAATCATCACACAAGCACCTATTAGGTTTTGATCCCTACATGAGTACCTACCTAGTTCTAGTACTTGCAAAAACACCTATCAAGCTCTAAATCCTACTTGAACAAGATTTGAGATATGACACTTAGATATATTTCATATTTTGACACATGCTCTAATATATTTTGGGTTCTAACACTTACTCAAACATCATCCATGTGTTGACTCCTACTCGAACATGCCTTAAGTTTGATGCCTAATCACAAATCATCTAAATTCTAATGCCTACCAAATAAGCTTTTAGTTATGATGTCTAGTTGGACACCCCTCAGATTTTATCCTCAGATTTTATGACTTGCCTAAGTAGACCTCTAATTTTTTTGAACTTTTTTATGTGTCTACAATGTCCTAGAGGCTATTTAATTTTTTATAGTGAAAAGTGACATTATTCATTCAAGAAATGGAGGCATTTTTTGGGTGATGACACTCCTACATCAATCAAAACTTGGAGAGGGAAACACTAAAAAAAGGTATTATCCCCTTGTTAATATGTCATAATCACATGAATGGGGCTTAAAATTTGATTCATAATTATGGGGTCTTAAACTTAGCACCCAATTTAAAAAATTCATGCTCACTTTTTTTTTCAAAATTTACAAAGTAGAGATTTTCCTTGCCATTCAGAACTTTGAACATGCATAAATTTTATCTCGTTGCTCCTTTTGAGGTGCCATTTTTTAAAGTGAAAGTGTTTTTAAGATATATTCATTGGTAATATTCTTGTGCCTTATAAATTTTAAACACTTTAGATTTATTGGGTTTGCATATTCCTAGTCTTTTAACACATGTAGTTCAATATTACTTCCTTTTTACACCATGGATCTAAGTTGTGTTTTGATTCTTACATCATTAAACTATCATTAATGGAAATTCAAATTGAAAATCCTCTTGAGGAGTAAATTCCTATACCAAATAATGATGTGAAAAATAAAATAACTGACACCTTAGAGAAGGTAAAGTGGTACAATAGAAATGACAAAGCCTGCAATCTTATATGTTTATGTATGTCTCCTGACCTAATCTTTCATATTGAATATGCTACTACTAATGAAGTTTGGACCATATTATCAAAACTCTTTGGGAACTAGGACATAATGAGAGGTCATGAGTTGGATAACAAGCTTATAAATTTGAGCACGTGATTTTGATATAGTAAAATACTTCTTCATGAAGTTAAAATCACTTAGGTTGTAGTTGAAACTATGTGACATTGACAAAAAGGATGATCAATTGATTTTTTCATCCTTGATAAATGGGGATCTAGCTACTCTATCTTATGTTCTACCTTTCATGCCACCAATCATACCCTTGGAGCTACATGGACCATGCCATCCTTGGATGAATTTACTATTGACTTGACTCAAGAGAAAGAAAACTCATTTAAATGGGTAAACTAAAGTCATTTAAATCACATGCCTTAATTATGATTCATGACAAATATAAGGATTATGATATCAAGAAGAATAATAAAACAAGAAACACCCAGAGTAAAGAAAGGGTAAAAAAATATGATGCTAAGTTAAAATCATCAAAATATTCTTCCTTTTTAGATGAGAAACCCAATAAAGAGTGACTCACATAGATCTATTACAAGAAATATGGGCATAATTAATCCAAATCTATAGAGAAGCAGATTGACCAACTAACCAAAATGCTTGAGAAACATAATATTATTGTCCTTGATTTTATCAACCAAATCTCATCAACACAAGAGTCTTCTAAGTCCAAAGATAGTAAGAAGAGAAAAGATAAGGGCAAAGCACTTTTTACAATTACATCCTATCCTTCCACATTGGTTATTGATTTTGATGCATCATACCATATGGCTTCATCATAAGACATGGCCCCATCTTTAGAGCCTTATTATATGAATTTCTTTTTATTGGGTGAAAATACTTCCTAGAAGTTATTTAGAGAAGATATATTGAAGTGAATGATAGGACATTTTATGAGGTTCTATGTCTTTATTTTTTTATCCATTGATCTCCTATATGTTTATCATGTCACTCACATCAAACTAGGAAAAAATGTTTACTTCATACACATTTTAGTGATTATTAGGGAAATAGATAATTATTCCTTTGTTATGTTTTGAAAAGTAGATCACTAGTCATGATTGTATACTTTCTCACATTTTTGTCTTGATCAAACCTCTACTACACTATTCACTCATTTTGATGGGGTGACTAATTATGGCATGAGTGCTTCAACAATCTCAACTATCATTACAAGGAGCAACTCAATCATCAAGACATGGTTTTAAGATTTACATGAGTCAAGTTTTATGAAGGATTTTTATAGGGTTACATACTTAGTAAACATCCTAGAGAGAAATATGACAAGGAAAAATCATAGGGAACTAAATAGATATTAGAGATTTTCCATGGTGACATTGTTCATCCATTTCCAAAACCTTCATTTAACAAGATTAAATACATGACTACTTTCATTGATTATTTTTCAAGGTATATTTGGGTGCATTTTATTAAGTAGAAATTAGAGGTGTTTGGATTTTTTCAGGACTTCAAGTCGCTTGTATAAAAATAGTCAAGTAAAGCCATCAAGATTTTATACATTGATAATGGTGGTGAGTATGTCAATAACCACTTTGAATAATTATTTACATCAGAGTGGATTGAGCTACAATGTATATTTCCATATATTTCTTAGAAGAATAGTTTTATAGAGTGCAATAACATGTCCTTGAAGGAAATGGCCAATTATATGCTACACTCCAAGTCTATTGCACCTCAATATTGGGCCAAGATCATCCTCTATGTGTGTGTTATATCCAAAATCAATTTCCTCATAAAGAATTAAATTGAGTCACTCCTTTTGAATCTTGAAGTATTCATAAACCCATAATGAATCACTTTTGAGTGTTTGGATCACCTACTATGGCCCATAATTTGAATAATAAATGTAAGTCAATGGAAATTTAGAGTCAGTCTTACATCTTTATTGGATATCTCAAGAGTGTTAAGGGATATAGGATTCTCAATCTCACCACTCATGAGTTGTTAATTGAGAGGAGTGTTTGTTTTCAATAGGCTCTTGATACTTTGTACATGACACTCCTTCCTCTTACTTAGATGCACTATGATTTGATGATAGTTCTGATGATTTAGATCTACTTGAGAAGCTTCCTAATGATCCACATTATTCTTCTAGTTTTGATGATAAGAGTAGTGATGAGGATTCCCTTCATCCTTCTCCCATAATATCCTTAGAGGACAAGAAATATCCTCCTAACTCTCTAATAAATGGACCTCTTTGGGATATATAGACACTTCAAAGTGTTGGTCAATGGGTTAGAGATATATTATATAGTAGATAAACTTGTTCATAATTCCAAGATGACCCACATGCTTTAATTACATCTATTATTGATCCATATTCATTTCATAAGGCATCGGGCACTCCTGAGTGGGATACTACTATGGAATAGGAATATGCTTCCTTATTCGGGGACAAAACTTGGGGTTTAATCCCTCTTCCTAAGGGAATAAAACTTGTTCGATGTAGGTGGATCTACCAAACAAAATTAGTATAAAATGGGTCCATAAACAAGTTCAAATTATGTTTTTTTTTAAATGTTTTTCTCATGTACTTGACATTGATTATATCAAGACATTTGCCACAGTTTCAAAAATGAATTCAATCCAACTCACTCTTGCCATTTTTATAGAACATCACTGGGATGTTCATCAGATGGATGTGAAGAGTGCCTTTCTTCATGTTGACCTCAAAGAGGAAATATACATGGAGAAACCACAAGGATTTATGGAAGATTCATATTTAGTTTTAAAACTTTTAAAATCTATATATGGCCTCAAACAATCTCCTTAAGCTTTGTAGTATAGGATGGACTCCTTTCTTCTTATGGTTGAGTTCACCAGATTCCATTCTAATCTGAATGTCTACATTTTGTGATAAGATGATTCACCATTGCTTATAGTTCTCTTTGTGGATAACCTATTGATAACAAGGAACTATTCATCCACCATCACAACATTTAAAACTAATTTGTCTAATATGTTATCAATGATTGACTTTGGCTTGTTTTACTACTTCCTTAGGATTAAAATTTCTCAATCTGACTCTAGGATCACTACTGAACAATCCAAGTATTTCCTCATTTACTTTCACAATTTAAACTGGCTAAATGTAAGACATATATGACTCTTTTTCTATTTGGTGTGAAGATTGAGGCTAATTTTCCATATCCTTTAGTTGATGCTACTTTATATCGATAAGTTGTTGGTAGTCTTATCTACCTTACACTTACTAGACTTGACATTTCATATGAAAGGAGCATAGTCTCTAGATTTAATTCAGAACTACATGAGGTGAATTGGAAATAAGTTAATTGAATTCTCCACTACATTTAGGGTACTCATAGTTTTAAGAATCACTATAGAGTAGCAATCAAAATTCACTTGATTGATTATATATATATATATATAAATTAGGTTGGTGACATTTAGAATCATAAGTCTATTTTAGGGTAATGTTTCTCCCTTGTTTTAGGTTTGATTAGTTGGTCAAGCAAGAAGTATAATTATATTACTTTGTATTCTATTGAGATAGAATAAAGATGAGATGTTAATGTTTCCACTGAGACTATTTGGTTTCAAAATATTCTCATTGATTTTGGCATCCAATTTTGATGACCAATTATCATCTTCTATGACAACCAAAGCATAATCTAGATCTACAAGAATTAAATCCTCCATCAAATAACTTGAAATCTCAATATTTACATGCAATTCATTTGGGGGATCATCTATGAGCACATCATTGATCTCTGTTACATCAATAAAATAGAACAAATTATTGATATATTCACCAAACCCTTCACTAAGAGTAAGTATCTTCATTTATGGAATCTTATTGGAGTTCAGGTAACTTTGTCTTCTTCTTCCTATAGGGGATCATCTCTATGTACTTGGGTACCTCATCAAGGCTTTGTGTTAGGACGTAATTCTTATACCCACCTAAGATATGCTTAAAGTGGATGTTAGTGTAGGATTTTCCCTAGTATGTGGTTTTACCTACATAGTCTAATTATCTTACGTAGGTTAATAATATGTCATTAAGTGAAATGTACTTTAAAACATTTTCTAATATGAGTTTATTTAATTACCTTTTTAGGTGACCTAATTCCTCACTTTATAATGTACTTGTTGGTTAATGTTCATTAACATAACTTTTGGTTAAGAAGACAAGTTTATTCCTCTTTTGAGTTGTTATTCATATTTCACTACTCCATACAAATTTGGTCTCATGCATTTGGACCTATCTAGTTGATCCTCAATTGTGGCACACTATGATATGGTATACTAAGAAAAGTTTGCCAACTATCAAAACTTCCTGTGAGGGGTGGAAATTTCATCAAATTAGAAAAAACACAAAATTTATATTATATGTGGTTTATCCAAAATATTATTTAGACTTACTTATTTTATTGACAAACCCAAAAAACCCAAAAAAATAATTCAAAGTTGTTGGATGTACAAATTTTTGTAGAATTCAAAAAATGACCTTAAAACAAAAAATTACCAAAAATAGATAGTCATGAAACAAGGTCATGTTTATAGCTATTTATATGTTTTTTCACCTTATAAATATAATTTTTCTATCTTTTCCTCACTTAAAGTCTTTGGGTATTTATATTTTCCCATATTTCTTAGAAACCCCACCAAAACCTAGAAAACTAAAATTAATGAAAATCTTGAACAGTCAAGAATGCAATATATCCCAATAGAATTGATGGATTCATCTACCAACAGAACTTTAATACCATGATGGAGTGGTTCATTATTGAGGATCAAATGAATGAATGTTAATGTGACATTTTTTTTAATACAAGATTCTTCCTCTCTTAAGTTGTTCTTCATAGTTCACTATTCCATACAAATTCATCCTTGTGTATTCGACCCTTTCTAATTGATCCTCAGTTACGGCCCACTTTGACATTTTTAAATGAAAATAAAACTCAAAATAAAGTAAATAAGGTGGGTAGGATCAAAATCAAACTAAAAAATAAGGGTGGGGTATGAAAGAAGGTTTGTGATTTAACGTCAGACGAAGCCTTTCTAAACTAGATACTGAACTAGGGGTTAGAAAAGTAGTAAAATAATTAATTCTTGATACAAGTTACTATTAGCACACATGATAGATAAACATATTTAAAATTTTATAGAAATTAAATACAATGAATTTAGTTCACATAATCAAAGGTTTCTATGTTTGTAAGATTGCAATTACGTATCTACAAAGTGAGATTGTGATTATTAAACATAAATCATTCAAACTATCTACCACACAATATGAATAATTATATTAGAATAAAATTATACACAACCAAAAGACTAACATACCAAATTGATGAAACATCTTCAATGGATCATAGATTTGAAGAACAAAATATTGCACATCAAGATAAATTTACACAACAAATTGTAAGATTTTTTATTTATCTTAACAGCCAAAAATTCTCCTCTCTTTAGAATCAGAAGGATAAAATTATATATAATATTAGGTCATATTTACCTCATGGTCAAATATGAGTCTAAATTTACATTTCCAATTTTGAAAATCATGCATAGTATGCATGTATAAGATATAAATAAAATGAATTAACCAAATTACATAATCACAATATAAATATATATGTTCAAAATAGAGTGAAGATTTGAGTCTTAGTAAAAATAGAGTACATGTTTGTGTGTGTGTGTGTGTATTCAACTATAGTTCCTTCTTATTACTCCTTGAAAAAGGATATTGCATGCTTGATGTAACAACTAAAGTAGTAGTAGGTACTACATGTGAATAACTCATTGAGGTGGCCATTACTATCAATAAAGTGCCTATAGGCTAAGGATGAATAAACAATACTAGATGAAATGAAACCTGAGGATAAATTATCAATGTTGGTGTTGTTTGAGGAGTATATGTTGTCATGGCAGCCTCCTCAATAGCCTTTAGTTTTTTAAATAATACATAAGTAGCCAATTTTTTTTTTTAATAATAACAAAATTGATTATAGAATGTTTAAATATGTTACTAACTTTGCCCATCACCTTATATTCTAAGCTTCAGAGGCTCTAAATCTAACTCTAAGTGCCTCTACCTTAGTTACCTTACCCTTCACAAAATTAATCAGTTAGAGGATCTCTTCACTAGAATTATATCCAGTTCCCTCAACTTCTACTTTGAAACTATAGGCAAATGCTTTAAGAAGTGATTCAAAATTGGGCCTATTTATCACCTAACTTATAGAGGTTTTCACACCTCTAAACCTCATGTCTTTTAAAATATTATAGCCTCCTTTTCCTATTTTATGAGTTATTCTACCAAAACTTTCATCTAAGTATGCCAATAAAAAACACCATCTCTCTTTGGAATCACATAATTTAAATCCCAATATTCACCCTTGAAAATCATTAAGTTTAAATGATTATATATGTTGTTCCTTGTGCATTGAACCCATAAGTTGAGCCTCTTCTCAAGTTATTTTAGTTTTTCCAAAAATTTATTACCTTCCCCCATTTGGGTTGGGATTCACCCTTAGAATCCCTAATCATATTCAAAATATCATATAGCCTAGTGGTTGAACTTTGGATGTTATCCACAATCTCTTTGAGATCTTGAATAGTATGTTGTTGCATAAGTCTTTATTTGGTCTACTCCTAGATTCTAGACATATCTTTCATTGCATTCCTTATTGTATCTACAAAAGAACAAAAGTACTATGTATACTCAATGGGAACATTCAGAATCTTCTTCTTATTCTTATCCAATGGGAAAATATTTCATATTTTTTCCAACACTACTTCTTCCCCTATGTTACTATCTAATCCTTTCCTCTTCCTCACCCTTTAAATTATACCACTCCTACTATCAAAATAGGTTCTCATTTGGAAATTATGTAAGTACCAATCCCATCTTATCTATCTTCCTCTCCTAAAACTCATGGACCTAAGTAAGGAAAATGAGTTATCCCTAATCCTCTGACTTAGTGGTTTCTTGAGTGGTAGAAGGTGGAATTAGAATTGGTGGGATCATGGAGGAACTTATTTGGATATGAAATTTAGGAAGTGTAAGAGTGACCCTAATTCATTCTAAGATGTTCCTCTAGGGTGAACTATCCACCACATATTTTTTCTTCCTTGGAGTTCTTGTGATGGTCATTACAGAAGACTTAGTTTAAGTAGATTGGGGAATAGATAGGTCTAATTGGATATATGGTCTAGGTGGTGCCTAAAGATAAAAAATGGAGATAGTTACCATATATTCAAAATAAACCTTCCTTTTAGGAGTTTTTGGCCCAAATATGGTGAAATGAATTAAATAATTGAAATAATTGGAGGTTCATGGCCCAATTTTCTCAATGCAAGCATGGGAATATAATGCCTAAGCTTATTTACAATACTTCTATAGTGACTCATAGGAGGAGAGTGGGGTATAAATTATATAATTTGATGTCTAATTGACTATATAAGAATTTTTAAATGTAATGGAATAAAAGAGGGAGGACACTACCTTATTCAAATCTTGTATTTCTTCTTTAATATGAATATAAGTGATTGAGCTGATAACTAGTGCATCCATTAGAATAAATGATATAGAAGTTGAAGTTTTTATGGAAGGTGATGCAAGAGAATTAGATTAGTTATTTATTTCATTAATTTTTTTTTATCTATAATAGGTTTATGAAATCATATTTTATCAATGAAAATCTTTTTTATGCTTCACCATGCTTTGTGTTGTTTATTTTGACTTGTTTTCAAGTTTTCTGCCAAAACTAAAAATTTGAAGTTTTGAATTTGTTTATGGTGTTTTAGATATTTTATAATCTCCTAGTGAAATTTTTGTTCGTGATACTTCATGGATGGGTAAATTAATATCTTAATACATGTTTTGGAATAGTTTTAATGTTTTAACTCATAACTAACTATTTCAAACTCAATGATGGTTAAGATTTAGCTTGACTTTATTAAGTTAATTAGATAATTAAGGAGCTTAGAGAAAATTAAGGAGAGTGAGGAGAGATAGGAGTGCATGGAAATGAGAATAAAAATAAATAATGAATATCAATAACTCCAAAATTTTGAAAAAAAAGGGAGGAAGAAGTTCTGAAAATAAGGTTTTAGATAGTGTTGTGTAACACATTTTGCACCCACAACAATGAAAGAATACCTTATTGAATTGTATGATTCAACTTAAATATTATATTATATGTAAGTTAATGTATTTATTAATTTAGAATCGCCATTTTTTTTTAATAGTATTTAGTCATATCATAGGCCTAAAGACACAATACAAGATTTTTAATAGTCAAGAAAAATGTTTTCATAGTTAAGAAAAGTTGTCTTTCATCACCTTTTAAGATTGTTTAGATGAAAAATTAGAGTGGGAGAGTAGGAAACATGTGATTATAACCTCTTCAAATAACCAATATTCCAAAATAATCTTTTAAATTTTAATTTATATTGAATTTATACTCGTCTTTACACAATTAACAAATTCTAAAACAAGGTTTTGAAGCACTAAAATCACTCTAGGTAAAAAATGAACTAGTCAAAACTCACAAAAATTTATGGAGAGGAATGATAGGATGAATTTTATGTGTTAAAATTGGTTTTTAATATTTTTTTGCATATGTAAGGATATATATTTAGTTTTCTTAGTCTGTAGACCTTATTATTAAACCTAGAAACCCTATCTTCTTAGTTTCTTGCATTTTAAGTCTGAATAAAGGTATAATTCAACATGGTGAATGGATACAACATATAATAAATAAATGAGAGGATAATTTAGCATAAATATTCCTTATTAATTTTAAAATAAGGTTTTATAATTGATCTTCCTTAACCCCTACATTAGAAGGACTATGATTTATGGTTGCAAAAACATTAGTAAGTCCCATAGTAGGGGCTTTTTTCAACATACATTCTATGTATGACTCTAGTACACTGTGTTCCACTAATAATTCAATGGATGTTGAATTAATATTATCTTACTCCAATCCTCATTTCTCTACCAATATCTTTGTATGTCTAGATTCCTCTTTAATGGCTTAGTTTTAGGAATTGATCATGTTACAAGACGAAGTTGTCCCAACAAACTTAGTCTGGGACCTAACTGCTATGACTTCCTAACTAACTAGGTCAAATGGTCCCACTACATTGGTTAAATTTATATAAGGGTTTAGGTTCAAAATATTCAATATATACACATCCTTCACCCCATTTCCAATAGAGATAATCATTCATTTGTTCTTCTTTATCTATTTATCCACCATTCTACTTGAGGAGTCATTTTTTAAGGTTTCATACTACTCAGAGAAGAATAATGTCTTATGAAAAAATCTTGGATGCATAGGATAAATCTTTAATCCTAGAGATGACCTATCTTTGTGATCTTTAAGAACCAAAACAACCTCTTACAAATCACCATTGGCTAAGAGAGAGATTGAGACTCGATGGATTCATCTTTAAGGTATGTATTCCCAAATCTTAATCTTCTTTTATTAGTAGATATATTTGCATGTATAATGGTTAATGAATGCATTATATCTCCTTACTTAGTATTACCTCTACATTAAATTTAGTAGAGTTCTTATTTGCATGCTTATTATTTATATTTATCCCCTATTTGTGCCACAAGATTTGGTGAGCACTAGATTAGATTTACTTTAATTTATTATTTAATTGAAAACATTAAAGCCTAACTAGGGTTATTATGTGGTGTTGCTTGACTAGAGGCTTTAGAACACTCTCTATCCATTTCATATGATAATAGATACCTTAGGTAGGTTTAATGGATACATATTGGTCATGACACAATTATCAATGTATTACTAATTGTATAGTTAGCTGATTTATCTTCTCTAAGCTAGGATTGATTTGTAGATCAACTTCACTTTTACTTGCATACATTCTGGTGAACCTAATGTATACTAACCCTTATAGGTTTTTATCCTTAATTTTCAAACTATTGGATTGGCTCTATCAGCTCAATACAATAGTTTATGCATAGGTATCAAGACTTAGTTGATCCAATTGACTTAGTTCAGTTCTATGTGTAGGTATTACTCTCTTATAAATAACTATATCAATTAGATCCACTCAATTATTTATTATTTATAAGTCATCTTCTACTTCATAAATCTGATTGACATAGTTAGGGCATTAGCTTAAAGCTTTTTCAATTGAGGTGAACCTATCAATCTTATTCAGCTCTTTATGATAAGATACTTTACTTAACACACTATATTGATCTTATAAATTTAGTTTTTCATCCTATTTTTCAAATTTTCCAACTTTTATCTTGAATACTAGATTGATCCTATCAAAATAAATCTTTCAATTATTTTTAATTATTTAGTCTCTATAATCTTACTCAATCAAATAAAAAAAAATTAATTTTGTAGTTTCAAGCCCTCATTTGGACAACACAACTTAAAAATAGTAATTCATTAGATTCAACACATTACTAAAATCAATCAAAAAGGAAATTGATAAAAACAACTTCAGGTTCATCCTAATCAATTTAGTCATTTAATATTTAGTTAAATTATAGTTCTATTTTTCCAAAATTTTAGTCCTATAAAAAATGGCACCTTATAATAAACTCAGTTGACTAGCTCAGCTTAGTTCTATAACTACTTTTTCCCTTGGAAACTTAGTTGAATTACTAAATTTCATTTCTCTAACTATCTTAAAAGAGACATACTCAACTATATCTATTTTTTTTGTACTATTTTCATACTAGGTCGATCAAGTTCACCTAATACTACATCTTTTTTATGCAAAGGCAATTAAATCACATTATTAATCATTAATTAACCTTTCATTTATTTTCTTGATTTATTAAAGTAGTGCACATATTATAACTAGGAAGGTTAATTTACCATATTAATCACTTCTTTATTTCACACACTACCAAATCAAAAAATACAAAATAATCATTCGAACACTTCTACCTAGATCTACCTACTTTTATTTCATCACCAAGGGGGAAGCCAACTCAATTTTTTGGCTAAGTATAAATATGTGATTGATGTATCTATTATAAAAGTACTAAAAGACCTTATTGTTGTGGTATTGTGAAGTGTGGGGTAAACCCCAATACCAAGCTAGTACCATCACCAATACAGATCCCTCTCAACCTTAACCCACCTGAAACCAACTTTAGCTTACCTCTTTTAGTTCCTTTGTGAATCCAAATGCCATATCACATTTTAAAACATAATCTAATTTAAAACACGTAGGAATGTCCACTCCTTAGATTAACATTTTAGTATTGTTTCTTGTTGTTTTCTAATTATATTTTCTATTAAAAAACTTGTATTAGCTAGTTTTTATACAAGGTTTGTGTTGTGTGTTGTAACTAGATCAACTTAATTGACCTAGTTGTATATTTTCCTACAAAATTACTACTCAATCATCTATATTTTATAACATTCCAAATTTTTCCTACCCACATAACACAATCAACTCAATCTCTTATAGGATAATTTGTTTGTCATCTTATAGAACATAGTTGACTCAATCTCTTGCAGGATACTCTTCCTACAGAACATAGTCAATTTAATTGACTTAGTATCTTACATGTTATTATGTTTATCTTTCCACAAAACATAGTTGACTTCTTTGAATTTGATTACTACTAACTATTCTATTTACCTTATTATAGAACACAATCAATCTATTTAACTCTATACCATCTAACTAATTATGTACCTTCTATCCAATTCATTATTTTTTTCTAAATTCCCATCTAACTGATTCCATCTATTTGTTTTACAACTTTGTCCAACTTTCATATTTTTATCTTTATTAAATTCCTATTTTAAACATCATGAAATACCCTATTAAAATGTTCTTGGATATCCTTAATTCATTTAGATGATACATAGGTTGATATTTCCTTCCCACCTTTGTTACCCAAGAGGACACTCACTCTCGATGCACTTTCTCTAACCCTTCATCTATGGATATAAATATGGTTCAAATTAGCTAAAATGATGACACCAATGGATCATATCTATTTCACACTTATCAATATGTCACTCTATCCAAACTACCGTATTACATTATAAGAGCAATCGCCATAAGCCTAACAAATAACCCTATAAGAATTCCCTTAACAAACAACCCCATAGGAAATCCCTTAACAAGGAACACTCTTCCTACCACTAACACTAATATTCCTCCTAATACAAATACTAACCTTCCCCCTTTAAATCCTAATATTCTAAATCCACAAATCGATACCACTCAAATCTTTTCCAAAATTTTCAATAAATTAATTTTATACAAACTATAAATACATCTCAAATGATTCACATAAAACAATATATATTACACATGAATAATCAACCTTCTCTTATTTTACCTTAAACTAATCAAAACTTTATCCCTACTCCTCTTAGATATGCCAATGAAAATATCATTCTGCAACCCCTTATGCATAGCAAGATTCTTTAAAATATCCAAAATGAACCTTTATCCCCCTTCATTATTTATATTAATATTCAAAATATTTCTCCAACTATTAAATATGATGGGACTAAAGACCCTTCATCCTTTATTAAGGCATTTCATAATATCTATAAAGAATGGATTCAAATAAACACCTTTTCTACCACCAAAATTCTAGTCAAAACTTTTATAGGAAATGTCCTAGAATGGTATAATAACTTACCTCAACATTATATTTGGAAATTAAAAGATTTGGTTAATGCCTTAGTCAAATAATTCACACAAAATGACCTTTCTAAAAATTGTCTTAGTCATTTTATCAATACTAAACAATCACCCTCTAAATCAACCAATGACTTCATTAAACAATGGAAATCTTTGGCTCATAAAGTAGATCATAACATGAATGATGATAATCTATTGAAACTGTTTATAACTACATTAACACACTCACTTCAATATAAGGTTCCAAAATTTTCTCCATAAAATCTAAATGATGAAATCAATCAAGATAAAATACAAGACTTTCTTATGAAAAAATTTGAGCCAAATCATAATTCCATCAAGGGATATTTCCATAATTCCACTAATTTGATTACTAGCAATCCTCTTCAAACAAAAATAGTTTTCAAAGTGGATAAAACCCTTACTTCCCATACACAATTAACAATCCAAAAAATGAATAAACTATTATCTTCCTCTAAATGTTTCACTTACAATAATGCTCTACCTTCATGGCATGACCCTAAGAAAATTTATTGGTTTCATGCCAATGTGGGTCATTCTCATGAAACATGTCATGGACTTCTCAAATTCACTACGTCTTTTCTGTTAAGAGATACATTTGACCATGATACTATAATCAAATTACATCATCATGACTATGTTAAATCCTCTTAAAAGAAATATTTTACCAAACCTTCATCCTTCAAACCTTAAATACATTTCTCTATTTATAACCTACAACATTCAAATGAGGATATTTGTGTAATTGATGATGATTATGAAAATATTATACCAATTCCCAATACATAAATGCAACCAATGTTAATTATAGATGAAAACCTACTCACAAATATCTAGTCATTAAAACCCAAAAAAAATTCAACCAAAGACCAACCATTTAAAGATACCATGACTACCATACCTTATGAACCAAATGAGGAAACACTCCTACAACCATAACCTCAATATTCTTCTCTTATTCTTATAGAACAAATTGTACCTCCTAAAACTCGTATTTGTTCTTTATATTCTAAATCACATTCAAATTTCTTGGAAGAACTCAATTCAATACCCTGTAAAATATACCTCATGGATTTAGTTCTTGCTTATCCATATCATTGTAAATTCCTAATTCAACAATTACAAGACATTGAAGATCTACCATCCCTTGATATAGAATATCCTCCTAGAAACCCTTCACCTACATAAGTACATACTATTTAAATTATTTTTACCTCTTCTAAAGCTTCCATAGAATTTATTGAAGAAGACATGATTAACGATGAAATTATTTTTTGAACCAATGATCCACCCCTCTTTATTAAAATTTTTAATAAATAATACCCTCATTAAAAAAAAATTAGTAGATGAAAGGTCTAAAATTAATGTCAACTGTCTTTGGTTAATATAACAGATTGGATATACCAAAGATAATATTAATCCAACTCATTTCACATGTAGAAGATTTAATAAAATAAATAAAAACACACTTGATTGTATTTGTCTCCCACTCACTATTGGACATAAGACAATATGCACTAAAAACATGGTTCTTGATTTACCATTATCTTACAACATGCTCCTAGGTCACCCATGGACGTGTCATATGAAATATATTGCCTCCTTAGGTAGCCAATGTATTAAGTTACTTCATAATGGGAAATATTACAAACATGAGGTTGATCCTAATCTATGGAGCATACAACTACCAAACCCCAAATACTAATATAGGATTCCAACCACCCCGCGCATTAACAATACACCTCTACCTAAACTCGTTAACACGAATCTAGATTTATAGGTAACTCTCATTGATTATGATGATGATGAACCTAATGAGTTACAAAATATTTGTGATACCACTAAATTACCTCCTTATATTTTAGAGTGGCTTCCTCTTTCTTAATTCCATGTGATTGTACCATTCCTATAATTAATTATATCACTAAAATTCCTCCTCCATGTAATGCATACAAAGATTCATACATAGAAGATGATTTCACATGTGATGTTTATGGAGTGGCCAAATTATTTCAATATAATTTAACAATTTCTCCATAAAACTTTAGTGATTTAGGTGCATCCACCTCTGATTCTCCCTTATAAACAAATGCATGCACTATTTCCCACACATATGAATATAATTATACCATAGCCTAGGCTCAATGATGTGACTTATATGTACAACACTATCAAAAAACATTAAAAAAAATACATGCCTTCAACTATGATAACCATGTATTTCACATATCAACTAATATTCTCTTAGAACATAAATGTCATGTATCTCCCATTAACTCTCCACTATTAGACACCCCATGGGTACTTGAAGAAATATCAAACCCCAGACCTTATACACTTCCTACACAACCAAATATTCTCTAACCTCTTCCTTCAATTGATACCATTGAGGCTACCCACCATGATACAACTAAGGATCATATACAATACAAACTAACACACCTATAACCAATCTGGTTAACACCACTCAACCTAGTACCCCTTAAATTGAACCTACACCTGAAATTACCTTAAATGATAAATCTATAAATGTATGACAAATGCATTTAGAATATGATCATAAAATTAATAAAATCATTGATCTTTAATAATATGTTGAATACTATGGACCATTACCCACTCTCTCTAGTGATGAAGCTATACTTAAACTATTTCATGCTACAAAACCTCAGCTTCCCTAATAACATCATAAACCTAGAAACTTCACATAAAATGTTACTTATATTAATGATTTCATTTCTATTGTAGATCCTAAAATAAATCCTATTTATTCTCTTTATCATGCTCCATATCATTTCTAAGACATAAATGTTATGCTCATTAAAGAAACCACAAAAATAGAATATGGTACACTAACATGTCCTCAACCTATTCCTATATCTAAAGAACTCACTCTAACAAAGCATGATAACTTTAACTTATTATTTGAGAGGTATTGTTAAACATTTTCTTGGTCATAGAAATATATTCTAGGTATTGATCTTCTCATCATCATGTATAATATCAACACTTACCTAGATGTCAAACTTATTCAACAAAAATAACAAAAATTTCCACCTAAAATTTATACCTTATATCACAAAGAAATGATTAAAATTTTTGATGCCAAATTCATCAAACCCTTTGACTACTCAGAGTGGGTATCAAACATTGCTCCCTTTCATAAAAAAGACAACATGATTATTTGCATAAGCATTGATTTATTAAATCTTAAATTAGCATGTCTAATAGACAACTTTCCCTTACCTTCAATAAATGATATAGTGGATTCCACTGTTGGATATGAAATATCTTCACTTATGGATGGTTTCTTAGGCTATAACCAAATTCACATAGCTCCTGAAGACCAACATAAAACAATATTTAATATATAATGGGGCTCTTATTGTTATTTCAAAATTCCTTTTAGTCCCAATAATTCTAGATCAACCTATCAGCATGCAATGACCCACATTTTATATGATCTTATACATTATACATTAGAAAACTATATCGATGATCTCATTTACAAATTTAAAATTTGTAAAATGTACCTCATCGATATAGCTATAATTTTTATCAACTAATCATATATAAAGTTAGACATAACCCATAAAAATGTGTGTTTAAGTTACATCTAGAAAACTTATATGGTTCTTAGTCTCTCTTTGAGGCATTAATGTTGATCTAACCAAAATGAATGCTATTGTCAACATGCCTATTCCTCACTCCATTATTGACTTACATATTTACCTTTTAAAACTTGGGTAAATTCAATAGTTCATCCTAGAAATGGCTTACCATATATATTCTCTTAATTCACTTCCCAAAAAAGGTAATGCTCTAGAATGGATAGATTCATGCCAAAAATATTCTGATAATATGAAGGAATATTTGCTCCATCCTCATACTCTTTGACCATATTCAAATGATCATCCCTTGATTTTATATACCTCCTCTACCCCTATATCAATTGGGGAAATGCTTTCCTAATAAGATAATATTGTTAGAAATTATGTTATCTATTACATCAGTCACAAACTCATTACTTATGAAAAATGTTATACCAAAGTAAAATGTGATTGCCTTACTATTTATTTGGTAGCTAAAAATCTCATGATTATATGCTCTACCAGGCCATGTATGTCATTATTCACTCTAATACACTTCACAAATTATTCTCCAAAGCATTCTTACATAGAGATAAAATTATCAAATGGATGATCCTATTGATGGAATTATACCTTCACATTATTACAAAAAAAATTGTCGAAGGACAAGCCATCACCGACCAACTTACAGTGGTACATTTACTAGCCAAAAATCACCTTCGAGATAATCTCCATGATGATAAAATTATTTATATTGAAGGTATTTATATTGAAATTCTTACCCAAGCTTTTATTTTCATCATTTCACTACTGAACTAGAAGAAACTAATCAAGAAGATACCAATACCACTCTTGATACTACTAAACCTAAAGTAGTTATCAAAGACCTACTTGAAGTTACCATTAATTTGCATGAAGACACCTAGACACTTCACTTTGATGGTGAAAAATGTATCCAAGGAGTTACTGTAGAATATGTTATAGAAAAATAAACATGTTAAGATCATACCTTAAGCCTTTTAATTAACTTTTTCTTGTCATTAATAACATGGTCAAATATGAATCTCCAATATTAGGTATGAAAGCCTCACTCAACTTAGATGTCCCATATTTACATGCTTTGGGTGACTCATAACTTATCTATCACCAGGTTAATGGCGATTATCAATGAAAAAGTGAAAATTTAATCACATATCATTAAATGGATACCACACTTGGCAAAGAATTACCATTGAACCAACTCCAAGATATCAAAATACCATAGTTGATTCTCTTACTTCATTAGCACACCTATTTTACCCTTATCAAGTACTTAATGATTCCCAATTTCTTATCCAAATCATAAAATCACCTTATTCTATAAAACCAAAAAATTCATTAGTCCTTCACATTGAGGCTATTACTATTTGAAAAATCCCATGGTATAAACACATAATCCAATTTTTTGAACATAAAACTTACCATACAAACATGGATTCTAATGAATATAATGAAATACGTAAATAAACTTTCAAATATGTCTTTAAATGTAACACCCTTTACTACTTTAAAATATAAGGAACCCTTCTCCATTATGTAATAAAAGAATAGGTTCCTACCATCCTAGAATGAGCACATGGGGGTATTTATGGTGGTCATTATAGTAGACATGCTAAAACCCATAAAATCTTACATATGGGTCAATTTTGGCCTACTCTATAAAAATACACTATTAAATTTTCCAAAAATTGTAATCCTTGCCAATTCCATGGTGATCTAATCCACTAACCATTAGTTAAGATCCAAATAGTGGAGTTTCTTTATCCATTCTCTATGTTAGGATTAGACCTAATTGGTAAATTACGTCGGTCATAAGATAGCCATGTATTTATCATCATTTCTAATAAATATTTTACCAAATGGGTAGAAGCCATGCCTCTTGTCAATTTCATAGGAAACACTATTTAAAAAATTATCCTTGACCAAATCATTTTTCATTTTGGAGTTCCCCATACCATCATCTCTTAAAAAGGTGGTAATTTCAAAAATAAAGACATGAAACAATTATGTGTTAAATTTAAAATTTCCCAACAATTTTCCACACCTTACCATCCTTAATATAATGTCCAAACAGAGGCTACTAATGAAATTCCAAATAAAATATTACAAAAGACTATTTGATAAAATCATATAGACTGGCACCTTCATCTCTATCCCACACTTTAGGCTTATTGTATTAGTATATGTACTTCCACTGGGCAACACCATTCTCACTCTATATAGTTGTAATTTTTTTTTACAATTAGAATTTGAACTCCCATCTTTACATATATCTCTCTATGCCATAATTCCTGATGAATAATTATGTGAAGCTCATCTCCATGCTTTAAACTTTCTTGATGAACACCACTTGGCCACTTTATAACATAATCACCAATACAAGGATCGCATTATTAAACAACATTATGAAAAGATTAAAGTCCACACATTTAATGTTGGTGACTTAGTCCTAAAATTAGATTATACAAATGAAAAAGAATGAAAATATGCCTAAAAAAGGTGGGACTCTTAGTAAAATTAATTCTTGGTCCTAGTACTTATCATCTACAATCTAATGAAGTTCATGTTTTCAAATAACCTAACAATTTGTAATTTATGAAGAAAATTTTCTCTTAAATATCTCCCTTATTTTAATAATTCTATATACTATCCTCCTAAAACTTCTTATAAGACTTCTCCAATGATCTCACCCTTTTCAGTAGCCTATTCTATACACAAGCGTTAGTCTCCTTCATTGGTCCTTTGGTTTCTATTCATTCCTTTCACTTAATTGTTGATTTGAATTGTAATACTATGGATATGACCTAGTTATCCTCAAGGATACCTTCTTTCATACATTCATTTTTCACACTTTTTCTCTTTGATCATAAGTTTGTTATTATATAAATCCTTTTCATTCTCTTATTTATTTTGTGAGTTATAGTGTAAGACCATGGATAGGACCAAGAATTCCTCACAAATACCATTTTCACATTTTACACCTACTTGGGTTTATGTTTTATAAGTTGTAGTGTAAGAATATAGATAGGACCAAGATCTCCTTATAAAATCTATATATTCTTTTAAACCTTTTTTTAAAATTGAGTGTTCTTTTTATAATTTTAAGAAATGGTTACATGTTCATGATTTCATATTCTCAACCTTGGTTTTTAATTCTTTTGTGGATAAAACTTGCACAATATACTATATTATCATGTTTCCTTACACCTATATACATCCATATGATAAGGACTCATTCTTACATGTCATTGTATCTCATTCACATTGTCACATTTTTTTGTGATTTGAGGTAATTCAAATCACTTCATGCTATTTTCCCTTTATCTCCCTTCCTTTCATTCCACTTTGGATAAAATAAGTTCAAATTCAAGATAACACTTTTATTTAACATGAATAAATAAGACTCTTAGACACCATGCTCTCGAAGTCCTTTTTCTTAGCAACTAAGTTCAATGTTTTAGAATGATAGTAATTTTTAGCACCCATGTTTGGCTCTATGAATCTGTATAGAGGAGGAATATAAAAATCCATCAAAAATTTAAAATCCAAATCATTAAAAAAAGGAAAAGAGTAAAAGGTAATATAAAATAAAAAATTCAACATCTCACCAAAATACATGATTTATATCACATATCCTATTCCTAATCAAATCTCTAAATCCACAACTAACCTCATAATAGAGTCAAGATCCATTAGGGTGCACTAGGCCAATAGATTGGAATAGGGGAATTTAAAATTATCTATCATGCTACCTACTTTCTCATGCAAATACCCAATCTTTATAGTAGACCAATTGCTCTGTAAGGGGTCCTAATGAGTAGGGAACACATTATGGGAAGGTAGGTCCATGTTATTTTTTATGCATATATCCTTCATGTGATGATATTCATACTTCATTTGATAACCCAAGATTTGTGTGTTTCAGATAAATTATTCAGATTATTTAATGTCAAAAGTCCTCTTGTTTTGAAAAATTTATTTCTAGTGTCTTGACTTTGATAAATATTTTCTCTACCTTGATTTTTCCTACATATCCCCCACCACCCATTTCATTTCCCCCTTAATAGGCAAGTTTGATTCTAAATATATTTCCCCACTTCTATATTTACTCTTATTCACATCTCCCAATATGCTAGCACTACTTTATTTTAGTTTTATGTATTTTTAGCAAAAAATAGTATTATTGAGTGACTATGGATTATTCTCTTCACACCATTTCTTTAAATTTATAGAATTTCATTGGTTTCATTTAAAAATTTAAACATTCATTATCATTCCTTTTTGCAGACAACAATATTTGTTTCTATATTTTCATACCTTTTCCATTATTGAGTAAATTTGGATTGTTACATCTCACTCACCAATGTTGTTTTTACTTCATATACTTTTTCTATTATTCGGTGAGTTTAGATTGTTACTTCTCACTCATCAATTTTTTTTTACTTTTTATTTTCCATATTTTTTTATATTTTGGTCTCTTACTCTTTTATACATTGATGTTAGACTTATCATACTACCTTTACACATCCATGGTTTGATTTAGTTTGTCACTTTTCTTAGCTAAGGAACACTTTTTGTTAGAGTTTTTTGGTCATTTAGTAGCCTTGGATTTTTTATTACCTAATTTAATCTACTTTTGGCTTGGTCATTTTGGTTCTCACTTAGTATTTATGAACCTAGCTTAACAAATTTCCATGTACATCATGCCTACACATGTTTCAGTTGTCTTTGTTTCTATGCAAAATTGCTTTCTACATTCAAAGAAGAAATAAGAAACTAAAATAAATGGTCAAGGCTAGAAGTACCTGATAAAGTTATGCGCACCAAAATCAGACGTTGGAAGATTCTCCTCTTTGGCTATGGAGGAATGACACCTGCGAAGAAAAGAGACTAAAACACGGAAAGACGTTAGTCAAAGATATGGTGGGCTGTCAGGCGAACCCCTGATCCCATAAGTACGAAGACTCCCTAGAAGGATATCAACCCACTGATAAAAAAGCAGAATATTTGACGAAAGTATATAATGAAAGAGAAAATGAAAAAAATAAATGACAGAAAATAAAATGCGTACCTGATAAGCAGCACTGTTCAGCACAGTCGCCGACGTCGGTCTCTGTGGTGCCGGCATCGGTCTGGGAAGGTACCGATGTCGGTTGAGGTGCCATCGTCAGTCGGGGCAGTGACCAGCGTCGGTCAGGGTAGGTTCTGGACAGAGTCTGGGCAAGTTGCAGAAGGTCTGGGAGAGTCGGGACAGGGTCTTGACAAGTTCGGGATAGGGTCTGATGGAATCGGGATAAGGTCAGGATAGGGTCTGGGTAAAGTAAGGTCGGGTTTTGGATAGAGTCAGGGGGTTTTAGCCGAGTCTGGACTGAGTTATGGATTTGGATAGTGGGCAGGAATGTAAAGGAGAGATTCAAAACTTGGGTCAGTGGTTTGAAGCTTCGGGATGACAGAAATAGTGAACGAAGAATAATCAAGAAGAAATAAAAATAAACAAAGAAAATACTTACCTGTCAGAAGCTGTGATGAAAGCCATAGTTGAAGTTGTCTGTGCAGTGCCAGATTGAAGCGAACGCTGGAGTTGGTGGACACTGGAGTCAGTTGATCGCAAGATTGCAAGAGTCTGTGGATGTCAGAATTTGGAGATCGATTGAATGATTGATCGGGTTGATTCTGATGAAGGTCAGGGGACGGTTCGAGAGACGGTTCGATAACCATTTTGGGAAACCGATCGGGAACTGAATGGTAACTGATAACGGATAACGGTAAGGTGACCGATGTCGGTAGGATTATCGACGTCGGCCGATAAGTGACCGACGTCGGCGACATCGGCCGGGCAAAGACCGTCGTCGGCAGATGCACAATGGGGATAGAGTCTAGCTTTAGCTTTGTGCTCATTTTTACATGCTGCCAGGGTCAAGGTTGGTGGAACAAGTGATCGAATAGGCGAAGAAGAATAAGACAGGGAGCCCCAGGTGAGGGATAAGGTTGATTTCGTCTTGTTGGTTGTTTGAATGAACTGCAAGACAAAAATAGGAAAAAGATAGGTTGCCCCGATTATGGATGAGGTATTCCCCTCAAAGTAGGAGTCGAGGGAAGGGAACCGAGAATCGGGTGCTGATTTGATAAGGAGTGGATGAAAAAGGGGTGAGGGTGAACGCTGCAAAAGTCGTGATTGTGTGCATACCACTGCACGAGATGGTCAGGTCAAAAGTGTCGCAGGTCAAGGGTTGAGGAGTGCCAAAATCAAAGTAATCGGGCCCCAGCATTTAGTCGTCTGCTGATCAAGTCACTCAATCTAAGCTGAAGCTCCAAATGGTTGTCGTGTTCCAGGTATCCCAGGCTCAGGAAGTGCTCCTAAAAACACGAAAAAGTCACAAGTAGGGCGGATCAACCGGTTTGCGATCCTATACTTGTGAGGGTCCAAAAAGGTCTGTGCACAATTCTGCTAACCAGTCATGAGGTAGCATACATGCAAAAACAACCAAGGCAACAGTGTCTTGGAAGTAGTCGAGGTCGGAGGAGATAGGCATGATCTCTAATGGTTGGTGGTCGAGGGGAGGAATGGATGAAAGGATGTGGCCGAGCTAACCCCAGAAGACCCCATGTCAACTGAGTGCTGCCTACATAGCCCTGGTGATAGGGCCTCAGGCCAATGTAGTTCTCCCTAGAAGGGAGGGAGGGTCAAAGGGATAAAATGGGTCGTGGTCAAGGACAAGGTTATGGTTAAAAGAAGGAAAGAAGGTTTGTCCATCAGAGAGACGAACAAACGAGAATGGTCGAGCTAACCCCAGAAGACCCCATGTCAACTGAGTGCTGCCTACATAGCCCTGGTGATAGGGCCTCAGACCAATGTAGTTCAGACAAAGGGTCCGAGTGGTAGACAGGTGGTTAAAATGGTTGATAGATTGGTCGTGGTTATGATGAAATGATGAGGAAAAAAGATGTTGTAGCCTTTTCCAAATGGTGTATTCTGCAACATTGGTTGAGGGGTTTTTCATCCCTAGCAATATTCCATATTCGTGATGGATGTATGCTAAAAATGAATTGAGGTTTATTTATGCTTCAGCAAGTATTGGTTTATGCTGAACATAAATTGTGGCGGGTCGATAGTTTCTATGTGTATTGGTGTTCATAGAAACTAGGATGAATAGGCTATGGGAGTGGTCTAAAAAGAGAGTTGAGTTGAGTCGATTGACAAGTGATGAAGGTGAATGTGACCAAAGTGTAGAAGAAGTGAAAAGCATATTGCTCTTTCATTGACAAGGACCAAAAAGATAACATAGATAGGGGTGATGAGAACCAAGAGCCCCATTCATGCGTGACGTCGTTGACCATAGTTATGTTAGAGCGGTAATCGAATCACTTAGACATTAAAGTGAACTCGAAGTCCCTTGAGCAGGTGATAGGAGGAGGAAAGAGGGTAACCCATTTTACGAGCAGAGATAACTATGCCCCTATTTATAGGAGACCCTGAGACAACTATAAGTCAAGTCCATGACTCATTCATTTTTTTATTTTTATTTTTTTTTACGGTGAACTGATTGATGCGGGAAGTCCACATAGAGATGTCGTTTGTTTGGTGGTCAGGTTGTGAAGCTGATCAATGCGGAAAGCTTCTAAAATAATGTTGTTTATTGCCAGATTAGTCATAGCCATCCTTCAAGAGAGTGGTCTAGATTTTTGTTTAATATAAAGGCTTTTGAATAGCTGTCCTTCGAGGGAGTAGTCTATTAATTACAGCAATGATAGTACAGCTGTCCTTCGAGGGAGCAGTCTGCTTTTTTGATTTTTTGATATTGATATAGTGACCATGGATATTGTGACATCTTGATTTGTTTTGACAGAAATGTGAGTCATGGACAAGATTATAGAAGGTCAAGGGCTCCCTTTTATGAGGACAAAGCATCCATACAACATAAAAGGGTTATAAGAATTGTTAAGAGGAATAGGGTTGAAAGGAAGTAGGATTAAGAGGATGGGGATTGCTCAAGGGACGAGCTCAAGTTAAGTGTCAAGTGGACGAATACTCGACTAACAGTAGAACGGTCGCAGATGCAATGCAGAAAGGGGGGGCTCAAGGTCTGATAAGTCCCTGGGCCATGCTAGTGCGTTAAGGTCTGAGTCAATTAGGAGCGGACTTGCCCCATTTGGCTCTTTCCAGATTGGTCAGATGTTGATGGTGGATGTGAAATTGACTGATATGGTTGTTGATTGGTCGAGACTTGGTGATAAAAAGGTTGGTCAATGTTTGTTTGAGATTTGGTCATTTGATGGTTGGTCAATGGTTGGTCGAGGGTTGATTGGTTGGTATTTGGTCTTTGGTTGGGTTGAATGTTTGGTTGAGGTCGGGTTAAATGTTTGGTTGCTAGTCTGGTTGAGGCTAAGTTGAAAGAGTGATTGATATGTGGTCGAGACTGTGTTGAAAAATTGGTCGAGGTTTAATTGAAGGTTGAATTCCCCCAGTAGCTAGGGAGAATGTTTGATGGATTGGTTAAGGTCGGTTGAGGTTTAGTGGTCAGATGGACTGTGTTGATGTCGAATAAGGGGGTTAAAGGTGACAAAGGAACTAGAACCTGGTGTGGAGATCCCGATTTAGGTGATGAGGTTGGAGAGGTATGAGTTGGTGTTGATGATTTGTCGAAGGGATGGTCTAGAGGATCCTTGATGAGAAAGGAATCCTTTCTCTGTTGGTGACGAATGACAACTTTAAGAGCGCAACAACGCTCAGTGTCATGTCCTGGAGTATGATGATAGTGACAGTATTTAGAGTTGTCGAACCAAGAGGGTCTTGATCTGAGAGTTGATGAGAGGGGTGGTGTTGAAGGCTTGATAACATGGTCAAGAAGAGAGGTGTCATTCCCCAGACATTGGCGAATGCCGACCTTGAGGGCACAACAATGTTCTGTGTCGTGTCCAGGCGTGCGATGATACGCACAAATATGAGTGTCATCGAACCAAGGTGGTTTAGGTCTGAGAGATTGATATGGTTTGAGAGGCGAAAGGTTGAGGCGAGATGACTGCAACAAGTGCCGTAACAGCAAGGTATAAGAACCTGCCAACGGGTCTGGATATTTTATTGTAGTGAGGGTTGATGACGTTGGTTTGAGAGGCATAAGAGACATTGGTCGATGATTTAGAGAAGATATATGTTTGACAGGTTGATAGAGTAATGGAGGTGATGTGCCTCTGTGAAGGATGGGAGTAGGAAGCACTCCAATTAAAGTGGATGGATGTGGGCCCAAGATTGAAGGTAATGACGAAGGTGGGGGAGGAGTCCTCTGGTGTGTTATAGTGGTCTTCGTGGGTTTGAGTCGAAGGCCACTATTGTGCGAGGTGAGGTTAGATACGGGTTTGGGTTTAGATGTGGACAGAGGTGAGTGAGATGTAACAATCTCAGGCAAAGGGCAAGAGGAAACCGTGACTGAGTCTTCCTCAATCGAAATGGGCGAAGAGATAGGGTCTTCTCTTGGTGGAGAAGAAATAGGAGAGTGTGGCTCCTCAAATAGGTAGATGGCAAGGATGATCATGCCTTCTAAATGTGCTTGAGGAGTAGGCGAGGTAAGGTCTTTGGATGAAGGTAGGGCTAATGGCATAGGTGTGATCAAGGCGTCCTCTAGTATGAGAGAGGTCGATGGAGGACTAATAAGAGAAGAGAGTCTTTCATCCTGTGAAGAAGGTTGGTCAGGGACAAGAGGTAAGATAGTGTTGACGGTGTGTATATCATGGTCTTGAGGGTCATTGATCATGGTTTGGATGTTGTCTTGAGTAGGCGGGTGATTAGGAAAAGGTTGTTTGAAGATGTTGAGGTTTTGGTTGGGCGGTGCATTCGGGTTATCCAAGATAAGATCGCCCTTGTCTAGCATGTCCTGGACGAGGTTTTTAAAAGTTTGACAGTGATCCGTATCATGGCCTTTGACACGGTGATAATTACAAAAGTGGTTCTCCCTGTACCATGCAGGGATAGGTGTTGAGGGGTCGAATTGATGTGGTTGGATTGAAGGGAGATTGAGGACCCCCTGCTTGAGAAGTTTATCCAAGACAGAGGCATATGACTCTCCACTTGGAGTGAATTGACGCTGTATGGATTGATGTTGAAAATGTTTATTGATGTAGTCTAATGTTGAAGATGTTGGTCGATTAGTTATTGTTGAAGATGATGGTCTAAAGATGACAGTGTTTGCCGACCCCTTAGATTGAGAGTGGGCAGAAGAAGGTCTGGAAGAAGAATGGTCATTGGTTTTTGTGTTAGTGTTACACAATTTGACCTTATCTTCTTCAATAGCGCAGAGTTCAAGCTTTCGGGCCATGGTGAAGGCCTCGTCGAAAGTGTAGAATGTTTGAACCCGCAAGGTGGATGAGATGTGACTGACACATGCTCGGGAAAAGAGCTCAATGAGCTCGGGTTGAGGCAAGGAGAAAGAGAGCTGGTTAATCAAGCCTCTCCAACGGGCGACAAAATCAACTACTGATTCATCGTCAAATTGCCTAATAGAGTAAAGGTCTGTGATCGAGACTTGTTTAGTGATATTGATTGAGAAATGGTCAACGAATAATTGAGTGAGTTGAATGAATGAAAAGATAGAATGTCTGGTAAGAGAATTATACCAGTCAAGGGCAGGGCCAGAAAGAGACATAAGAAACGTGCGTAAAAGTAACGCATCGTCGTGGGCAATAAGGTAGCAGGCATGTCTAAATGCCCGTAGATGTTGTTGTGGGTCTTCCTTACTCTGAAAGCGAGTAAATTTAGGAAGCTCCCAATGGTTGGGGTATGGTCGGATAGGGACAGAAGGATGAATGGGCTCATTGTAAATCTGGTCATATGAAGAGACATTATTTGAACCAGAGATAGAAGCTTCGAGACTGGACATTTTATCCATCAGCATCTTGATGACGTCTGCTGACGGATTGGTGGACGGAGCGCCCCTTAGGTTGTAAGGTGCTTGAAAGAGGCTAGAGGAGGTATACGATGTAGTCGGTTGTACCAGTAAGGGTGCAATGTACGGATGACTAGTCGTAGGGGCAGAAGTAGAGGCTAAGGGTGGTTGCGTCATGAAGGTCGAAAGTATAAGTTGACTAGGCACCGCCAAAGGTGGTTGAATAGCGACACTGGTAGAGGAATAGGTTGGCACTCCTACATTTGTGGGCGCAAGAGTGTAAGGGGTCGAGGTAATCAAGTTTTGATACGATGTAGAACTTGGTTGAATTGTAGGTGATTGAGGGGGTAACGAAACCCCGATGGAGGTCGGTCTAAAAATAGATGAAGAGGCCAAACTTTCCGTATTGGCCATGGTTGAGTTAACGGTTGAGGCAAAAGGCTGAGTCAAAAAAGGTTGGATGACGAATGGTGTCGATGTCGTCGCCATGTCACCCGAGAGGTCTCGCGTTGGATTTCTCATGAGATAGTTATGGAGGGCTGCGGTATTGAGGTCCAAGAATTTTTTGAAATCCTGGTCCCCTTCAGGGATGATGGAAATTTGAGTTGGGGTCAGGGTCAGTCCTGTAGGAGTTCTTTCAGTCTCCGAGTGGAACTCCATGATAGGACGGGTTAGAGATGGGGTAGACGAAAGCAGTTGACGGCCAGAGTGGTCAAAAAGGGCCTTGGTTTGACTGCGTGTCAAAACCATAAAAGGTAAGAGAGAACGTCCTTACACGCTCAAAAAATTAGATAAGAATTAAAAAGATGAAGACACAAGCAGATCCTAAAACCTTAGAAGTAAAATTTTTAGGATTATAGTGGCTTATACCTTAGAATGTGTGTTTTGGGGAGGTTGGCTTTGTGAGTCGGGTCCTAGAAGAAGTCTATGGATGGTTTCGGGTTTTGTTATGGTGCTCAAGAAGTCTGTGTTAGGTCCGGTATGTGGCCTGGTGCTAAGGAGCAAGCTCCTCTCACTTCACGATTCCAGTGGTTAGCTGGTTTCGCTTAGCCAAAATATACCTCGCCTAGAGATTATACTCCGCCAGAGAATGGAGTGGGCTTCCCCCTTGGTGATGAAATCCAAGTAGGGTAACCGGGACGGGTAAGGTATCCACTGGGGGATGAAATCCCAGTCGGGCCTTGTCTCAGGTAAGTTAAAATGTTTATTTTGTGCAGGTGGTTTGGTCGTGTAACATCAAGTGATCTAGATTAATTCAATATGCAGTTTAATTACTATGTGTGGTCTAAAAGATGCAGGCAAACAGAAATGAATGCAAAGTGTTTTAATGTCCAAGTCGAAATGTTTGTTCGTATGAAGACGAATGGAGAAAGAGTCAAAGAATATGAGTTTTAGCTAGTCTAAAAGTGCAAGAAAGAAAGAAATGTTCATTTTAGTCCTGCTTATGATGTCGTTAAGAAGAGACGAGAGGAGGCGAAAAGGAAGGAACCTAATGCACCTAAATGAATGAAAGAAAGAGAGAAAGAACCCAAGGAGGACCTAGGGTCCCACCGGGCGTGCCAGAATGTTTCTATGCAAAATTGCTTTCTACATTCAAAGAAGAAATAAGAAACTAAAATAAATGGTCAAGGCTAGAAGTACCTGATAAAGTTATGCGCACCAAAATTAGATGTTGGAAGATTCTCCTCTTTGGCTGTGGAGGAATGACACCTGCGAAGAAAAGAGACTAAAACACGGAAAGACGTTAGTCAAAGATATGGTGGGCTATCAGGCGAACGCTTGATCCCGAAAGTACGAAGACTCCCTAGAAGGATATCAACCCACTGATAAAAAAGTAGAATATTTGACGAAAGTAGATAATGAAAGAGAAAATGACAAAAATAAATGACAGAAAATAAAATGCGTACCTGATAACCAGCACTGTTCAGCACAGTCACTGGCGTCGGTCTCTGTGGTGCTGGCGTCAGTCTGGGAAGGTGCCGACGTCAGTTGAGGTGCCGTCGTCGGTCGGGGCAGTGACCGGCGTCGGTCAGGGTAGGTTCTGGACAGAGTCTGGGAGAGTCGGGACAGGGTCTTGACAAGTTCAGGATAGGGTCTGATGGAATCGGGATAAGGTCAGGATAGGGTCTGGGTAAAGTAAGGTCGGGTTTTGGACAGAGTCAGGGGGTTTTAGCTGAGTCTGGACTGAGTTATGGATTCGGATAGTGGGCAGGAATGTAAAGGAGAGATTCAAAACTTGGGTCTGTGGTTTGAAGCTTCGGGATGACAGAAATAGTGAACGAAGAATAATCAAGAAGAAATAAAAATAAACAAAGAAAATACTTACCTGTTAGAAGCCGTGATGAAAGCCATAGTTGAAGTTGTCTGTGCAGTGCTGGATTGAAGCGAACGCTGGAGTTGGTGGACGCTGGAGTCAGTTGATCGCGAGATTGCAAGAGTCTGTGGATGTCAGAATTCGGAGATCGATTGAATGATTGATCGGGTTGATTCTGATGAAGGTCAGGGGACGGTTCAAGATACGGTTCGATAACTGTTTCGGGAAACCGATCGGGAACTGAATGGTAACTAATAACGGATAACGGTAAGGTGATCGACGTCGGCAGGATTACCGACGTCGGCCGATAAGTGACCGACGTCGGTGACATCGGCCGGGTAAAGACCGTCGTCGGCATATGCACAATGGGGATAGAGTCTAGCTTTAGCTCTGTGCTCATTTTTACATGCTGCTAGGGTCAAGGTTGGTGGAACAAGTGATCAAATAGGCGAAGAAGAATAAGACGGGGAATGACCAGGGGAGTCGACACGATTTCGGTGTCTACAGTCTTGACTTCCTTATATTTATTTATTTATTATCTTTAGTTTTGTATTCTTAGGGTTTGTCCAAAGTATTCTCTATGCCATCCATGATCAAAATTATAAATCCAGTAGACAACCATTCAATGATAAAGGCAATTCAAGGTATGCATATATTGTTTGTCCATTTCAAATATTTCCTTGTGTATTTTAGTTATTGCTTTATACTACAATTTATTTAGATGAGCATTGTTTTTTTCTATATTATTTTATCAAAATGTCATCCCCTATTATAATTACTTGACATGAAATGAAATTTCAATGGGGCATATGTATACACACAATATTTTTAAACTTTATTAATTAATGATGCTTTCTCTCGTGTAAGAACCTATTGACTCTCAACCTATCTTAGTGTTGCCTTAAAGGGTGTACTGGGAAAGGAGTTGGTAGGGCTTTGGTGTTTCTCAAGATTATTTCTCCTTATACCTCCACCTAAAACCAATGTAACCCCATCCTATATATTTCCATAAGTTTTGACACCTCCCTCACACTCTTCTCCAAATAAGTCACCACCTCATATATCCCCTACCTAATCCAAAACCCATTTTTACCACCTTAATAAATGTAGTTATTTGGGTTAGATTAGTTATGGGAATTGAGTATGTTACAAGACTAATCAACCTAGCTGACTTAGTCTGGGACCTAACTACTCTAACTTTGTAACTAACTAGGTCAACTGGGCTGACTATGTCGACTAAAATTTTGTAAGGATTTAGGGTAAAATTAGGATATATATACACATCCATCACCCCATTTATAATAGGGAGAATCATTCAATTGGACTTTGTTATCTACTTATCCACCATTCTACTTGAGGATTCCTTGCTTAGGGTTTAATACTACTTGGAGAAGAATCTTGTCTTTTGGAAATGTCTTGGATACATAGGAAAAGTCTTGTAGCTAGAGATAACCTATCTATGTGATTCTTACAAATAAAAAAAACCTATTTCAAATAACCATTGGCCAATGGATAGATTGAGACTCAATAAATTCATATTTAAGGCAAGTATTCCTAATTCTTACTCTTCTTTTATTAGTAGATAGATTGGCATAGATAATGGTTAATGAATGTATTATCTCTCCTTGCTTAGGATTACCTCTAAATTGAATTGATTTTATTTCTTCTTTGCATGTTTGTTATTTGTTTTTATCCCCCATTTATGCCACAAGATTTGGTGATCACTAGATTATATTTTCTTTACTTTGTTATTTTATTGGAAACATCAAAGCCTAACTAGGGTTATTGTGTGGTGTTAACATATCCATATTGGTCATGATCATGATTATCAATATATTGTTAGTGGTATAGTTAGTTGATTTATCTTATTCAATCTATGATTTATTTTTAGATTAGTTTCACTTTCTCTTTCATACAATGATGACCTAATCACCACACCCTAAGAACTCATAGGGAGGTGATGAAGTCCACCTGGAACAACCTAAAATTAAAAAATGAAAGAAGTGTTTATTTCTAATTCTCATGACTCTATGAATGGGAAATAAAATATCATATTCCAAATAATATTTTGATTAAGCAAGAAGCAAGTAAGTTACGTGTTTTTCTACTCATGTAGGATCTCTAAAGGGGGTAAGTGGAGAGCATAGACACAATAGTTTACAAAAAAATCAAGAAAGCAATAATTCTTATGTAAGTAACATGAAAATAAGTGTTTTAGAATCACTAAATTGAATTGTTAGTTTGTTACTTAATCATTTAATCTAAATGTGAATAAAACTTGCTTTACTTGTCAATAATAACTACTCTTTAGCTAGTGAAACCTACAAGTAGTAAGCTAGGGGTTTGTAATGTGGTCTTTGGCATGTGAAACCTACAAAAAATAAGTTATATTTATTTTTATTTTTATTTTAATTTTAATTTTAATTTTATGAAACATTTATGAAAAATTAAGCCAAACTAAATTCAGAGTCTAATAATTCATGAGAAAACACGCGGTTTTTTAAAAAAATCATCAAAAATGGAGTTCGGATGTCCCCAAACAAACCTACAAAAGTTGGATTTTTAAAAAAAAATGAATTCATTGATGTGTAGGATGAATTAATTATTATCTCAAATGAATTCATTCTTATGTCAGATGAATTCATTATTCTGTCAGATGAATTCGCTATTTTGACTTATGAAAAATAGAGAAGACAAAAATAATTTCATTTTTTGTGATGACAAATTCACTATTGTGGATGGTGAATTCACCATTTTAACCTGTATAAAATACAAAGATAAGAAAAAAATGATTTTTTTTAATGATGATGAATTCATATTTTGACTTATGAATTCATCATTTTGACTAACTATTTCACTGTTTGACCTGTACAGTACAAAGTTAAAGTGAACAAAAAATGAATTCACTACTATTAAGTATTATTTCACCATTTTGACCTATGAATTAATAATTTCATAGTCTAAATTAACTAATTTATAAGGTCAATTTACCTATGTACAAGTCTAATCTAGGAATGAAAATTTTCTCATTTTTAGCCAAAACAAGCAAAATTTAGTAATAAAAACTAATATAAGAACATGATAAGAAGTAATTAGAGGAATTTTTTGGGTGAAAAATGTCTCACTAGGTGTGCCAAATGTATAATAAAAATACAAAGTGGGTTATCCAATTGTTAGTGAATGAAATCCAAAATAGCTTGAAGAACTCAATCTCTAAGCCTATTCCCTAGGGTGAGCTAAGATTACCAAACAAAGACTCAAATAAAAGATAAAATAATTTACCTTCATTGAAGACTTAACTTATTAACTTGTTTGAAGAGGCATGAGGATAGGTTGTGAACTAATATTCTTTAGAAATGGTGGCTCCATATATGGGTATAATTTTTCCTTATCCACTTGATATTTTAGCTTGGGATAGTTGAAGAAAGATTGAAGCTCTTGAAAAAAAATTGCATAATAAGTTTACTTTCAAAAGGCTTGCATATAATGGAGGTGAAGGCCTAAATTTATAGAATTGGTAAAATGATTAGGACTATTCATTCCAATATGAGGATCAAGGGCCCAATATTAGTCAAATTTGGTAGACTAAGTGCATTCAATTTTGGAATTAATATTGCACTTATGAGGCATGGCTCAAAATTCCTAATATTTGGTGTATTTATTTTGATATTTTAGATTTTTGACCTTTGTGACCAATGATGTCACTTTTATATATTTTGTTGAATATTTGGATTCACATAATTCTTATATTATCCAATTCAATGTATTTTTCACTTAGGGAGAAGTTAGTTTTATTTTATTACCCAATTAATCCAAATTAGATTTTATGTCATTTTGAGAGTTAAATAACTACCATATTTAATTGGTTGAAATCATCATTTATAAAGTAGCCACTTGCATAAGGATAAATTAGAATAAGGTGATGATTGTGTATGATGCATTACCCCAATTAGTGATGCATTGACATAATTTAGAATGTGTACATCCAACATGTGGAACAAATTAGGATGTTCAACAATTTTTAGGATTAATTTGCATTATTTGAAAGAAAATTTATTGATAACCATTTTGGCATGAGAGTGGTAAAATTAGAGTGTCTACACCCTTAACCTTCTAAATATCATGTGTAATATTGTTAGATGTGTTGGAAAATACAGAAGCACAATTGATTACCAAATACAAGCAACTGAATATGCGGAATTAACCAGAATGCACAAGTAACTAGAATTCAAAAATAACACAGAATATGAGAGACAATACACAACTTGTATTAATACTCATCCAGAAAAGAATACAATAAAGAAGATGCCACTTCTTCTTCACACCTCTCAAAGTCTTCCCACACTGCAAGTGTACAATACTTCTTTCCTCAAAGCTCTCTCTCTTATGGTCCCAAAACACAGAGTTGGTGTTCACCTCCAACCAGTCAATATCCACTACTACCAGTACACCAGTGCTCTACACACTCCACAAGTGCTCCATGCACTCCAAGTACACAATCATACTTCAAGTAGATCTCCCCTAAACTTGCAACCACCTGCAACTCAACAGACCTTACTTATGGAAGGAACTACCTTGCCTTCCTCTTTGCTCAATAATCAAGTACACACCATACTCCAAGTAGATCTCTCTTGATCTTACTACCTATTGTGTTGTTGTCCTCCCTAATCTTGCACACCTGTAAATCAATTTGGTTCTTCACACCTACAAACCTAGATCCCGCACCCACATACACTTGTAGATCAATGATCTTACTTACCATGCAGATCTCCTAATTTAGCCATGCAAACCTGCTAACCAAGATCATACATACATGAAAAACCCTTCTAATTCTCCAAACCAGCACCCACACTTGGCACTGTGGCACTAGGAGGAACACACCATGCTCTCTTCACACATAGAAAGAGCTTATTTTGGTCTCTTACTCTCTAGCACAAATTACAATACAGCCCATGAGTCTATTATATAGATCTCATGCAAACAATAATTAGACACCTAATTACAATAATTAGATCCATAGCTTGAGACTATAATTAGTCTTCAACATGAAAACACTCAGTTTGTTAACTAACTATCTGTGAAACTGGTAGTTTTGAACCGCACAGGTGACTGACGTCAGTCCCTGTCTGCCTGGAGGTGACTAATGCCAACTGACTTCTGACCAATGTCAATTGCTCTTCTATTTGTTCCTTGCCGATGTCGATTGGCCTAATCAATGCTGGTGTTTATGACACTCAGCAACCTCCTCCCCTATTTGCATCAGTGAAGCTTTTAGCTCCATAACCTAACAATCTCCCACTTGGAGATAAATAGTTGCACTGTACCTATACCTGTACCCTGTCTAATCTATTTTGTGGCTTGTATCCCTCTTCAAGCTCAACCCTGAAGACCACCCACCACACAACCTATGGTGCACCCCCTGTCATCCAAGTACCTAGCCACATCTAAACCTACAAACCCATGTAGTGAAGTCCTGACCCTACATAGCATGAATCCCTGCTGTTGGTCCCTCTCAAATACCTGAGAACCCACTTCCTAGAATTGGCTCCTAACTCTTTGATAGCTCCCACTGCTTGGAAAAACTTAGGTCTATACCAGACCTCATGTGATTTTGGACACTAAACTATCCAGCACTTAGTGTGCTCTGATTCTTCATCTTATGTATTGAACCTCGCCAACACCTGATTCACATCAGCTCCTACTAGAGACAAAATCAACCTGTGATCTCCATGTCTCTCATGCCAAAGAATTTTGCTGCTCCAAATTCCTCATGACATGCCACTGAACTAACCTTACCTTTAGCTCAGATAAACCCTGTATGTACAAACCTACTAGCTAGCATACTATCTACATATAGTAACAGGATAATGTTGCTATCATCATCCACCTGGTAAGACAAACACAATGGTTACAATGATACTGACTACAGCCCTACTTTGTCATCCACCTATCAAACCATGTACCACTGTCTTGCAGGTTCCTCAAGACCATATGACCTGGCCTTCCATCTCACGTATCCATTCTCTCTATTCTTTAACCAAGGTATCCATTCGTCTTAGTGCTTTCATACAGGCTGGCAACCCTACCAAATCTCTCATTCGGTTCTGCAACCTGTTCATGCCATGCTCCCACTATTTCCTGGATCCTTCCTTCTCTATAGTCAGCAACTAGTATTAAGAAGAGAAACAATGAATTTGAGGCTTACTTACACTTTTAGTCCTCCCCATGGGCATTTGAGACTCCTTAACAGCTTGATGTCTATCCAAAATCTGTTACAGTGACTAACCTCAGTCACCACATAGTCTGCATCCGACCGACATCAGTTCCATGTGCCTGTCCTGACTACTGACCCAACCAACATTGGTGTCTACCTGCTATCGACATCGGTCCTCCTGATTGACGTCAGTCCTCATGATCGATGTTGGTCTTACCCTACCTAACACCACTGGCTCTAGTTTACACATGACCGACATCGACACTTGTCTATTCGATGCCGGTTCCTCCTGACTAATGCCGATACCTATGTTCACCTGTGAGTGATGAATTTTTACCCGTGAGCTTTCTTTGAGTCAAATCCCTATCCAAACTGCTCTGCTTAGAGTTACTTATCCTTCTCCACTGATCTCTGTCTGCCATCTCCTCCATAAACACCAAGGCTTTCAAGTTCTTAAGTCTGTCAAAGACATCTGACTTCCTGTTAAGAACATGCATCTCCTTCTTGCTCATGTGACCAAGCCTATAAAGCCACGTCTCTACAACAGAAGAAGAATCAGTAATATAAGCAAGTAGATAAAGAGTACCTGCTTTCTTACCACTAGCTAATTCAAGTGCATCTGCTATGAGAGTTTCTATGCATCTCTCTTCACCCAACTTCCCTAAAGCAATTAGCCACATCTTTAAGACTGGGACCTGCATGACCTTCTTCAACACCCATGTGTTGGCCGCTTGCATTTTCAGCAACACTTCCCTTTTGCCAATTCTTTGGCAAGGCACACCAGCCCCTAAATAAATCTTTCCAAAGTCTCCAAAGACCTTAACATGGAAAAATACTCTATTTCAGACTGCATGGAAAGAGGCAATAGAATTTATAAAACAAGATTCTACTTTATCCAATAAACCTCCCAGAGCATCCTATGCAACAACACCTATAACATCTACTTCTTCAGTTCCTTCATTCTAATCTTCTACCAACCAACAATTTTTTTTTCCCTGTTGTTTCTTTCCATAGGACTGTAATTGACCATTCATGCTTTTCAATTCCTCCATTCTTAGCTTACTTTCTTCTGCCATTGTTATACTCCCACTCAATCAGAAACCCCTGAGAGTGACCTGTAACCAAACACAAACCTACTTCCTATAACCTTAGCTCTGATACCACTTGTCAGGCACCTAGAACAACAAACATGCTCTGATACCAACTATCAGGATCTTGCTCCTCAATTAGAGCATAATATGATTACCTCTGTGTAAGCAACTAAACACGGAATTTAACTAGAATGAATAAGTAACTAGAAATATGAAATAACACAAGATATGAGAGACAATACACAACTTGTATTAATACTCATCCAAAAAAGAATACAATAAAGAATATGCCACTTCTTCTTCACACCTCTCAGAGGCTTCTCACACCTCAAGTGTAAAGTACTTCTTTCCTCAAAAATCTCTCTCTTATGGTCCCAACACACAACTCAAACACAGAGTTGGTGTTCACCTCCAACCAGTCAGTATCCACTATTGCCAGTACACTAGTGCTCTACACACTCCACAAGTGCTCCACACACTCCAAGTACACAATCATACTTCAAGTAGATCTCCCCTAAACTTGTAACAACCTGCAACTCAACATACCTTACTTATGGAAGGAACTACCTTGCCTTCCTCTTTGCTCAATAATTGAGTACACACCGTACTCCAAGTAGATCTCTCCTGATCTTGCTACATGTTGTGTTTCTATCTTCCCTAATCTTGCACACGTGTAAATCAATCTGGTTCTGCACACTTACAAACTTGGATCCTGCACCCACATACACATGTAGATCAATGATCTTACTTACCATGGATATCTCCTAACGTAGCCATGCAAACCTACTAACCAAGATCATACATACATGAAGAACCCTTCTGATTCTCCAAACTAGCACCCACACTTGGCACTGTGGCACTAGGAGGAACACACCATGCTCTCTTCACACATAGAAAGAGCTTATTTTGCTCTCTTGCTCTCTAGCACAAATTACAATACAGCCCATGAGTCTATTATATAGATCTCATGCAAACAATAATTAGACACCTAATTACAATAATTAGATCTGTAGCTCGAGACTATAATTAGCCCTCAACATGCAAACACTCGGTTCGTTAACTAACTATCTATGAAACTGGTAGTTTTGAACCGCACAAGCAACCAACATCGGTCCCTGTCTGCCTGGAGGTGACCGACATCAGCTGACTTCTGACCAACATCAGTTGCTCTTCTATCTACTCCTTGCCGATATTGGTTGGCCTGACTGACATCGGTGTCTATGACACTCAGCAACCTCCTCCCCTATTTGCATCAATGAATCTTTTAGCTCCACAACCTAACAATCTCCCACTTGGAGATAAACAATTGCATTGTACCTGTACCTATACCTCATCTAATCTATTTCTTGGCTTATATCCCTCTTCAAGCTCAACCCTGAAGACCACCCACCACACAACCTATGGTGCACCCCCTATCATCTGAGTACCCTACCACATTCGAACCTACAAACCCATGTAGTGAAGTCCTGACCCTATATAGCATGAATCCCTGCTACCGGTCCCTCTCAAATACTTGAGAACCCACTTCCCCAAATTGGCTCCTAACCCTCTGACAACTCCCATTACTTGGGAAAACTCAGGTCTATACCAGACCTCATGTGATTTCAAACACTGAACTATCCAGCCCTTAGTGTGCTTCAGTTCTTCATCCTGTGTATTATACCTTGGCAACACCTAATTCACATCAGCTCCCACTAGAGACAAAATCAACCTATGATCTCCATGTCTCTCATGCCAAAGAATTTCACTGCTCCAAATTCCTCATGACATGCCACTGAACTAACCTTACCTTTAGCTTAGCAAAACCATGTATGTACAAACCTGCTAGCTAGCATACTATCCACATATAGTAACAAGATAATGTAGCTGTCATCATCCACCTGCTAAGACAAACACAATGGTTACAATGATACTGACTAAAGCCCTACTTTGTCATCCACCTGTCAAACCCTATACCACTGTCTTGCAGCTTCCTCAAGACCATATGAACTGGCCTTCCATCTCACCTATCCATTCTCTCTATTCTTTAACCAAGGTATCCATTCATCTCAGTGCTTTCATACCGACTGGCAACCCTACCAAATCTCTCATTTGGTTTTGCAACCTATTCATGCCATGCTCCCACTGTTTCCTGGATCCTTCCTGCTCTGCAGTCAATAACTAGTATAAAGAAGAGGAACAATGAATTTGAGGATTACTTACACTTTCAATCCTACCCATGGGCATTTGAGTCTCCTTGATAGCTTGTTGTCCACTCAAAATATGTTACAGTGACCGACCTCAGTCACCACACAGTCTACATCCAATCGATGTCAGTTTCATGCACCTATCCTGACTACCGACCCAACCGACGTCGGTGTCTACCTAATGCCAATATCGGTCCTCATAACTGACATCAGTCTTACTGTCGCTGATGTCGGTCCTCATGACCGACATTGGTCTTACCCTGCCCGACACCACTAGCTCTAGTCTGCACATGACCAACATTGGCACCTGTCTGTTCGACGCCGGTTCCTCCTGACTGATGTCGGTACCTATGTTCACATGTGAGTGATGACTTTTTACCTGTGAGCTCTCTTTGAATCAAATGCCTATCCAAACTGCTCTGCTCAGAGTTACTCAGCCTTCTCCACTGATCTCTATCCACCATCTCCTCCATAAACACCAAGGCTTTCAAGTTCTTAAGTCTATCAAAGGCATCTGACTTCTTGTTAAGAACATGCATCTCCTTCTTGCTCATGTGACCAAGCCTACAAAGACATGTCTCTACAACAAAAAAAGAATTATTAATATAAGCAAGTAGATAAAGAGTACCTACTTTCTTACCACCAACTAATTCAAGTGCATCCGCTGTGAGAGTTTCTGTGCATCTCTCTTCACCCAACTTCCCTGAAGCAATTAGCCATATCTTCAAGACTGGGACCTGCATGACCTTCTTCAACACCCATGTGTTGGCCGCCTATAATTTTAGAAACACTTCCCCTTTGCCAATTCTTTGGCAAGGCACACCAGCCCCTAAATAAATCTTTCCAAAGTCTCTAAAGACCTTAACATAGAAAAATACTCTATTTCAGACTGCATGGAAAGAGGCAACAGAATCTATAAAACAAGATTCTACTTTATCCAAGAAACCTCCTAGAGCATCTTGTGTAACAACACCTACAACATCTGCTTCTTCAGTTCCTTCATGCTGATCTTCTACCAACCAACAATTTTCTTTTCCCTGCTCTTTCTTTCCATAGGACCATAATTGACCATTCGTGATTTTTAATTCCTCCATTCTTAGCTTACTTTCTTCTACTATTGCTATAGTCCCACTCAATCAGAAACCCCTGAGAGTGACTTGTAACCAAACACAAACCTGCTTCCTACAACCTTAGCTCTGATACCACTTGTTAGGCACCTAGAACAACAAACATGCTCTGATACCAACTGTCAGGATCTTGCTCCTCAATTAGAACACAATATGATTACCTCTGTGTAAGCAACTAAACACGAAATTTAACCAGAATGAATAAGTAACTAGAAATATGAAACAACATAGGATATGAGAGACAATACAAAACTTGTATTAATACTCATCCAAAAAAGAATACAATAAAGAAGATGCCACTTCTTCTTCACACCTCTCAGAGGCTTCCCACACCTCAAGTGTATAGTACTTTTTTCCTCAAAGCTCTCTCTCTTATGGTCCCAACACACAACTCAAACACAGAGTTGGTGTTCACCTCCAACTAGTCAGTATCCACTACTACCAGTACACCAGTGCTCTATGCACTCCACAAGTGGTCCATGCACTCCAAGTACACAATCATACTTCAAGTAGATCTCCCATGAACTTGCAACAACTTGCAACTCAACAAACCTTACTTATGGAAGGAACTACCTTGCCTTATTCTTTGCTCAATAATTGAGTACACACCATACTCCAAGTAGATCTCTCCTGATCTTTTTACCTGTTGTGTTACTATCCTCCCTGATCTTGCACACCTGCAAATCAATCTAGTTTTGCACACCTGCAAACTTGGATCCCACACCCACATACACCTATAGATCAATGATCTTACTTACCATGCAGATCTCCTAACATAGCCATGCAAACTTGCTGACCAAGATCATACATACATGAAGAACCCTTCTGATTCTCCAAACCAGCACCCACACTTGGCACTATGGCACTAGGAGGAACACACCATGCTCTCTTCACACACAGAAAGAGATTATTTTAGTCTCTTACTCTCTAACACAAATTACAATACAGCCCATTAGTCTATTATATAGATCTCATGCAAACAATAATTAGACACCTAATTATAATAATTAGATCCACAGCTCGAGACTATAATTATCCCTCAACATGCAAACACTCGGTTTGTTAACTAACAATCCATGAAATTGGTAGTTCTGAACTGCACAGGCGACTGACATCGGTCCCTGTCTGCTTGGAGGTGACCAATGCTGGCCGACTTCTAACCGATGTCGGTTTCTCTTCTATCTACTCCTTGCCGACATCAGTTGGTTTGACTGACACCGGTGTCTGTGACACTCAGCAACCTCCTCCCTGTTTGCATCAGTGAAGTTTTTAGCTCTACAACCTAACAAGATGATATGCCCATGTTTTATATTTTGCCAAGATATCATGTACTTAATCTTCAATAATATCATGAAACATGTTATGGAAGATGTCTATCATTACACATTTATATGTTTCCCCAATATTTTGGAGACAAAAATCATGACTTGGTAATAAAATGTACCCTAAGGTGTAATGACTGCTATTTTATATTGGTCTTTAGGTTCAATTTTGACTTGTTTATAACCTGAGAAACCCTCCATTAGATACAAAACTTCATGGAATTCCATGGATTCTACAATTATCTCGATGTTTATGAGTGTAAATTCATATTTTGGACAAGCTTTGTTAATATCATAAAATTCTATGCATAACTTGATACCTTTTAAAATTTTACTAATTGGAACTATATTGGAGATCCATTTTAAATAATCAATAGGTCTAATGAAGCCTACCTCCAATGTTTCCTTCAATTCTTCTTTCAAAAGTAGTGCTATCTTGAGATGTATTTATATTAGTTTTTTTTTTTTTTAATGGGTTTAACATCGTCATGGACAACAAGGTGATTCACTATAGGAGATGGATCCAATTTAGTCATATCTACATATGAGAAGCAAAAATATCTCTAAATTAATTGAGAAATATGGTTAAGAGTAATATCTCTACAAGATTTTGAGATCCTACAAGTTTCTCAATTTTAGGTTCTTCATTAATGCCAATATTTACATCTATAGTTTTTTCGATCAACAATGTGGAATCATATTTTAATTATGTATGAGTAATATTAAGTTCTTAATTTAAGGCTTCCTAATTTTAATTATCTTCATTTGACAATTCCTAAGATAAGCTTTCATTTTAGGATTGAACATTGTTGTTTTTATGATAATTACATTACTTAGGACTATGGAAATATGCATGTTCCCGAAAGTATGTTGGATTATCAAAATTGATGGTAAAACCTTTTTTATGATCACCTATATAATATTAACCCTAAGTCTCAAGAATTTAATAATTGATTCATAATTTTTTAAATGGCTGAGTGAGGGTGGATCTTGTTGGTCTCAGGGTATGAATTAAGGATACTAGAGTTCAAGGGTTAAAATAACTATGTCATGAAAAAGGTTTGTGGATGAAAGCTCCTTGTAGTGGCTATGAATAGAACTTATTTTGATGTCAGAAATGAAATCCTAAGATATCATATAAGAATCATTGATTTAATTATATAGCTCAATAGTAAGTGGTTTATATCTTATTCCTCAATTTTTTTTATTTTCTTTGATAAATGTTAGTTCTACAAGGCCTTGTTCATGGATACCAAGACTTGTGCCTTTATAATTCATAATATTACACATTATGTCTTTGGGTATTGGATATTTATTGTTTTGAAAATATATTTCAAGGTCATCATTATAAATATAGCAAGGATTAGAGTCTTAAATTACTTCATCTAAAAGGAATCAACCTTTAACAAAAAAGGTTTGGCCAAACTAGAGAATAATTTGTGTTTCTTTCATATAGTGGGGCATGCCATGGTTGTTTGGAGACATATGGATTTTGCATAAGTAGAAGGCACCCTATATTTAATATTCTCTCATGCCTTTGTCAACAATATTAAACTTGGATTTGGTTGATGTATTTATGGATTTGGATGTATATGGTTGACTTTTGGATGTAAATGGTTGATTTACATATATAAATGATTAGATTCTAGATGCATATGGTAACTCATCTAGGTGGACATAGTTTTTAAGATTTTTTGATTCCTCATTTATTTCTTGGGTATAATTTTTAATAGGTAAATAATTAGATTTGTGATATTTTCCTTTCAACCATTTACAGTATTGGAAGGGTTGAGGATCATTAGGAATGGTAACTTCCATTTGATAATGAGAAAATTTTATATATTGATAGAGTGTGTATCGAATGAAATTCATGGTGTGAATCCATGGTTAGCCAAGGAGGTCATATGGAAGTTTAATATCCAAAAAAAAAATGAGGGTTTATTTTGTGATATACTCCACCATAATGGGAAGATATATAGTTCCAGCTGAATAGTGATCTACATTATCATAGGCCTTGATAGTTATAGTATTAGGTTTTAGTGTTGATGCTTAATAACCAAGATGTTTTATCATTTTTAATGTACATAAGCTAAAACCAGACCCACTACCTATAAATACCCTTTTTACTTTATGATTTGAGATTATGAATTTAATATATAATGGTAAATTATGAGATGAACTAACAAGGGATATATTAGTGTGATCAAAAGTGACCTGATTGTTAGAGAATAAATTTCCTATAAGGGCCTAAAAATTAGATGGGTTGATACCTTAGGAAATCTTTACTTCTATAAGGTATTATATAAAATATACTTATAAGCATTAGATGCTTTCAGAAGGTCCAAATTAGATATTTTGGTCAATGTCTTGGTAAGTTGTTTGAGGATATCATACTTTCCCCTAGAAGTAGGTAGAGGATAACTAGGGAATTTGATTTTTGTATGCCTTGCAGTGATTTCATAATTTTGGGATTTAATTTTGATCATCAAGAGATGGTTTTCCATGTGATAGACATGGATGATAATGGAATCAAATGGATACATATGTTGGGTAGAGTTGACATTATTACTTTGACCTTGAGTTGTTTTGGAATGATCATGGTCATGTCTTGGAAAGGGATCTTGGTATATCCATAGTTTTTTATTGTTGGATGTATATGCACTTTTCTCTATTTATATATAGACATGATTAATAATATATTGGATATAGATCTTAATCTTTAGACATATATTAGTGGTATGACATTTGACTCTATGGTATTCGTAATATTGATCTTCATTATACCAAGTAGACTTGTGACCATTTTAATCAAAAAGTTTAGTATTTGGAAATATGATCATGTTGGAAGCTACTAACTTTTGGAAAACTACATCAAGCAAGCCATTCAAAGGAGTATAAGCAATTTGTCTTATCCCTTGTCTAGTTTTACAACTTGATAGGGTAAGGTTGGGTGTAATTTTAATGTTTTAAACATGATTATTATTTATAATGACATCATATATAAAATTCTTGTTCTTATTCAATAACTCAGGTTTGTCAGTTTGATTATGGTTTTAATTATTGAAATTATTGACAAGACCCTTAGTGATAAGTGCCCTTTATATTTGAACTCCTTTTTATATGACTTCATCAAAGGAGATGACACAAATAAATCAGAGGTGATAAGACATATTTTAATTAATATTAACTATGAATATAGTAATGAGTTATTTTTTAGGGATCCAACTAAGGAAATTGACTATCTAATGCATGTCATATTTGTAAGAAAGAAGGGAAACTTTCTCCATATCATTTTTTAGCTTTACATATGTTTAGAGCATGTTCAATTCATGTTCCATGTTATAATAAAAGTTTCTAAAAATGTCTCAAAAATATATTTAAAGGTATTGATTGAACCCTTAGGTAGATGTATGAACCATTATAGAGATTGACCACCTAGACTACATGGTAAGAGTTGAAGAAATTAGTTGTCACAATAGGTAACCTCTTGGAAAGTCATGTATAACTCCTTGATATGATCTATAAGGTCACCTTTATATTTGTATTTATCTAATTTTAATGGATTGAAATGAGTGGGAAAGTCACTTTCATCATGCTTACATCAAAATGATAGGGGTATAGCTATTTAATCCTAAACTTTTTACTTGAGGATAGACTTTCATCTTATAATCCTTGGATTTGGTCCTTCATGTTTTTCCATTCTTAAACAAATAAGTTTTCTGTGAGTGGCAAGGATCCTGGTTGATTTTGATTATTTAATTGATTTTGACTGGTTTTACTAACTTTAGGATTTAAAGGATTAATCTTAGATTGAAGATTGACCAATTATTGGCTCAAATTTTGGACATCTTTGGATACATGAAATGGTTTATTTTATTGAATTTGGTTTTTTGGAACTGAATTCCTTTTATCATCATGAATGTAGGAAACATTTTCTAAATTTTCATGAGAAGATTTTAAGATTGTATTTCCTTTATATAAGGAAGTACTAGGTGGATCTTGATCATGTTTAGGATGAATTTTATCCATCTTACTCATAAGGTAAGGCAAGCCCTCAGGATTAAATTTTGTAGGTAGCTTAACACCTATCCATAGAATATGTATCAAGGCCAAAGTTAATTTTAGTGGATGATATAAAAAATCCTTAGAGGTTTTGAGGTGAATTGGATTTGTAATGGTAGAGAATAAGTTTGGAAGGTGTATCATTGCATAGGCAAATCATGTGATGCCATATGATGAATTTTAGAAGGCCTGTCAATTTTATTTGACTTATACCAAGTAAAGATGGGTATTGGTATGCTAAAAACCTATAGAAAAATGATGGTAAGATGTAGGAAAACACCCAAGGCTCTAAATGATGTAGATGAATTTTGGTATGGTACATATAAATGATGGCACCATGAAGATGAATATTGGCATGGTGAAGATGAATGCTAACATGGTGAAGATGAATTCCATTATGGTGTAGATAAACATTAGCATGGTGTAGATGAATAATGGCTTGACACTAATGAATGTTGATACCATGTAGATGAATGTTAACATGGTGTAGATGAATGCTGGTACCATGTAAATTAATGCCCATATGATGAAAATGAATGTCATCACTATAAAGATAAACCAATGTTAATTTTCATGGTATTAGCATTCATCTACATGGTGTCAACATTTGTTTGCATACTGAAGGCATTGATCTATATAGTATAAGTATTTATTAGTGGCATGCTGACATTTATTTACACCATGCCAGTGTAGATCTACACCATGTTGGTGTTCACCTGCACCATGTTGGCATTTGTCTATGGTTTGTCATCATTCATCAATGTGATTCAAGCAAACACTGGTGCAATGCAGATGAGTGCTAGCATGGCTCAAATGATTTCTACCATGGTGTAGATGAGTGCATGTTTGATGTGGATGAACATATATTATATATAATTGGATGGTATAGGCTACTAATGAGCATCTGCATGATGCAGATGAGTGCCAACATATTATAGGTAGATAGAAGCATACTATAGATAGGCATTGGTATATGTGTAGATGAGCATTGAAGCTCTAAAAATGGGTAGTGGGCTATTGTGAATCATGATAGTGAGAACCCATGTGTCTATATGATGATAACATGGATCACTTAGTTGCACCATGCTATCTCTGACAAGTACTCACATCATGTAGATGTTTTCCCTTATCAAGTAAAATGCTTATAAAAGTACCAAGTGCACCTCATTTTGTACTTTTTTACCATTTATTTCTATCCTATTCTTTATCTTCATCACCTTGACTTGTAAAATCCTATTTTCAGCCATGGCTTCCATTTATCAGACCTCTTCCGATGTAGGTGAAAGCAAAGCCATAGGTACAGAGGGAAACCCTAAACTCACTTTCCTAAATTTGATGTGCACCATCATCTAAAGGCTTCTGCAACAAGAAGACACATATACTAATTAGGTGGAGCCTTAAAATTTCAATGACATTATCTACATTTCATAGTATGAGAAAGATATTTGTTTACTAAATTTTCCATTGTAAAGCTTCGATACTACTTCTTTCATGTTTCATATCACCTTGGGCTCCCAGAATATTTCATTTAGAATTCATCTAGAGGATATCTAGAGACTGATAGGTTTACCTTACAAGGATGGGGACCTGGTCACAATAAAGGCCTTGCTAAATAATGAGGATAAAAAATATTTGGAGTCCCATTACTCACTGCGGTTGGATGGTATGATATTTTAAATTTTATAATTGCTCATTTTTTACTAGTTTTACTTTTGTTGGTTCTAACTACTTGTTAATTTTTTTATGGATCCTCAATACCATGGTAAAAGGGGCTTGAGAGTTGAATGTGCTTAAAGTCCTTTTCTACTGGGAATTCTTAAAATTTTCCAAACAAGAATTGTTTTTCAAGGCAAATCATCTAACATCCATTCTGGGCTCTTGTCTATATTCTTCATACTCTAGGTGCTCAACCATTTGAATGGTACACTTTTATTTAAAATATAACTAAATATGATTTGATATTTTCTCTACATAATGAACATTCTCAACTTTCCTATTGTAATTATATCATTGCATTGTACCATGAAACAATTTTAGATTTACAAGCAATGACTATTCCCTCTACTCTAAATCCCATAATGTTTGTTAATGCACTCTCCCTTGAAGCCCATGAGGTTAGTTGGATTTTTTATTTGAGGTTTTGAGTTTGAGATTTTTACTATATGTATTTCAAATAACTATATAAATATTGATCTAGTTAATTTTAAATAAAAAATATATTTTTCTTGTAAAAAAATTTAAATTAAATAATTTTCAAAAGAAACATAACAACTAAGGGATGTCAACCTCCTGAGGCCATAGTGAAAAAGGACATGGAGGAATATGTATAATTAACTTTTTAGGTGCATAAGAGATAATTGATAAGAAAAAAATGAATGCAGAGTTTTATTACACCTCCAACACATCCCTCCACTCATGTTACTGATATAGCTTCATAAACTAGCTTTGTTTTGATTGAATACTCTTTTATCATTGTAATATTTTAATACTCTTTTATACATAAAATAGTGCAATCTGTAATGCAAATACCAGGGGGTATGATAAAGCTTTGAGAGTTCCATAACAACAACAAGGTGCACTAAATAAAACTAAGTTTATTTTTACAATATGATAGTTTGATATTAGATTTTTTATGTCATTTTAGTGATTTTAATTCCCATTTATATGGAATTATTCTCAATGGAAAAAAAATCCTACTGCTATCACCACTACCCCATCAGGGCCCTATAAATACTAGAATTGAGAAATGTTTGTTTATACCAGGTCAGATCAATGGTATGGTTCAGGTCACAACATTGGATTTTCTAAACTTTTCACTTGTTGGTCTACTCAGTGCAATGGGGATCATAATTTTTTGTACAATTTAGATTTAATTTAAAAGGTCAAACACTTAGAAAAAATAAAAAGATAAATATGTACTATTTTTTGCAACTAACAATGTAAAAAATGCTAAAGAATACTATTGCAAAATGCTAAAGATAGGATCATATCAATTAAGCATTTCATAAACAACATAAATAGTATTTAGTATTTTTCATGTACATACTATAATGTTACAAATTAACACTCATATATCTCAAACAACCCTTTGGTAACCCGTGATTCATCGTTGACATTTTTATGTCCTATCTCACTAAAATTTTCAGTTTCACTATCTTCTTTTGTAGTTGTATTCATGACACCTCTTATTTTAGTTACAATACTCTAAATTGAAATTTTTATATCATATGGAAACACATCCACTTCATAACCTAAAACATACAACCTTAAACATGTCTCAATATTTTTATCCAATCTATTCTGAAGCCTTGATTTAACAAAAGATAATGCACTAAATACCCTTTCATCTTCCATAGACCCCAAAATCAATGTTTGGAACAATTCATATAATAGAAAATATTTTCTAATTTATTCCTATAGAACACTGTTGTGATATAATTCATCCATATCCTTGTATTATAACTTGTTTTTGTTGTTTCAGTTAACAACCGATATTGTTCAACCATTATAATTCTGAAAAGGATTGATTGTTTTTCAATAAATTATTTTGCAAAATACCCTTAAATTCCTCTCCATTGATTTCCATATACTTACTAGAATATTTTATGAAATTATAAATATATTTGATAAATAAATTACTTGTTCTTTCTTCACCATCTGCATTGTTTCAAAATGTAGGATTCACCACCCCCATGTCTTCAAGCAACTCATCCCTTTGAAAATGATCTTGAATTTCAGCAGATAAGATTTTTGAAATGTCTTTCAATTTCATTTACATGTCACATATGACATTATCATATATAACCCTTGTTACATATACTTCAAATTCTGATCCAACTACATTAGTTCATCTTTGGAGAGTGTGTAATGGTATCTCTTTTCCATTAACAAAAATATAAAGATGATCATGAATATTGAATTTCAAATAGTTTTGAGGGTCCTTTATATTTGTTAAAGTTTTTTAAATCTCAAATATTGGTTCCTTAAAACTTTCATTCGAGAAGTATAATATATCAAGCTATAGACAAAAGTGTTTCCTCAACCGTATGAAGTCAATAATATATATTGATCTGTCTTGTGCATGTTTTAGCAAACAATGCATTTCCTTCAACATGGGTAGAATACCACATAATGTTATCAAAGTTTCAAAAAAATTTAAGTGGTTTAATAAATATTTTACTTTTTCAACCTCTATGCTATACTTAAATATAAAACCAACCAATGATTGATATTCTTTTAATATTTTGCATACATGCTCATACAATTAAATCCATTTAGTATCTACATATTTTAATAGCTTTTCCCATTAGTAACTCCAATTACAAATTTATAAAACTCTAAAAACCTTTTTGGATTGCATGACATGTACACATGCAAATCATGGATAATCTCCTCCACTTTTGTGACATTTTTTAATGTGCTTAAAATTTTGTAAGCAAGATTCACTCTATGTGCTATGCAATGGATTGGAGTCATTAATGAGGCAACTGATGTTTGTAGGAAAACACACAAAACTATTCTATTCCCATGTATTAGTGATGTACCATTTGCACCAACACACACCAACTTAGTGCCTATATCATGATAACTCATCCCAATAATATCCATCAAATTAAAAAAAACCAATTTGTAAAGGTTTTTAGCATTACAATTTTCAATAATTTTATGTACAGATAAAAGGTGAGATTGCTTTGAATGATTTTGAAATGTATATACATGCATACATACCAATGGTGTATTATCAACCACTATTACCTCATCAATGGATAGTGCTGTAAACCTTGTTGATTTTACTTTTTATTTTAAATCCTCCTTTTCAATCATTGTGAGGCATTTTTCCATCTCCTAAGCACTAGTATCTTACCAATGTGAATGTGTAATGTTGTGAAATATAATATGTTGAAATAAATCTTGTAATTTGAAAAATTAGAGATTGGTCTTCCTCTTTTCAGAATGTCATACAAACTTGAAAATTATATATTTTTGGCAATTAAATTAGACTGAGCAACTTTTTTGAATTGAGCTTTAATTGTTCCTCCTTTCTTAATGAGGTGTTGATGTTTTTAATGATTATGATACTCCATTGTGTAACATTGATGCATGTGCTATTTTTCATTTTTACATCTCACTATTTTTTTGATATTTTCATCTTTGTATTTTACTGACTCATATATTTTGCCATAATGTTTCTCAATTATGTCTAACTTGAGTTACATTTTGTTGTCCTTTCAAAGTTTTTAGTTACATATTATGCATTTACATTATGTTGGTGTGTCAGTATGATATTTTAGATCTACAGTTTCAATAAATGGGTATTTATATTCCCACTCATACTAAAATAATCTTCCAATTATCCATATTTTTTTCTTCATCTAGATAGTTTTTTGTGCCTTTTTCAACTAGAGATTGTTTTGGCTGCATAGCAGTCTCATCTAAAGATTATGTTGGGTGAGTAGATATCTCATTTGGTGTTGGGAAATCATCATAGACACCACTACTTATGATGTCATATCTCTATTTCCTTGAATTTAGTGGGATGGTGGATATTTTTTTCTGAGTGACTTCTTTCAGGGGAGGTATATATTGAAAAGTAGTATACAAGTCTTAAAGACTTTTATCATTGAATTCTACATGAAATTTTTTTGTATGACATTACTCTTTAATAAATTCCAATATTAAAGGACAAATAAATAAAAAACATTAAATCAAACAATATTTTAAATTTAATACTTATGTTTGGTATTTCATTCCCAAGTATGTCTACCAATTTAGGGATATCTTTGATACCTTTATCAATGAATTTTGCATGCAATATTGCTATAGACCTTGTCATTATTATTGAATATTTAAAAGAATATTTAATTAATTAAAAAATGACATCCTAAGATTTAGTATCTTTATTCAACATTTCAAATTCATACCCAGGTATGTCTTCCTATGGAGAAATTTCTTCAAAATATTTATCAGTAGGTTATTCATGAAAAACTATTTAAGACATTTTAATTATTATTTAACTTTAACATAAGCTAATAAATAAAAAGAACTAGTTAATTGAAAATTTAGTACTTCTATTTTGTGTTTGGCTAAAATAAGATAATAGGTTACTTTATTTTTTTAATTTCCCAGAGGCCTTAAAATTTTCAATAGAAGCCATTTAATCAAGCTTGCGAAGTCATGGAGGAAAGATGATTAATAGTAAAATGAAGATAATTGACAATAAATAAATATTCTTGGTAGATGAATCAGGAATCATGATAGTATTAAAACATGAGGGCATCCAATGGTATCTTACAAGTACATGATGGCATCTTACAAGTGTGAGAACCTGATGATAGCCTACAAGTGCTTGATTACAGCCTACCAACATTTGAATATAGTCTACCAATGTTTGACTATATCCTATCGATGTCTACCTATAATATATTGTCATGCACCACCTTCCTATCATCATCTACCAATAGCCTCATCCACCCTCAGTCTATCATCGAGTGACGACACTCACAAGCTACCATCGGGTGCCTATAGGCTATCATTGGGCACCTATAATATATCATTAGGTGCCCAAAGATGTCATTGAGTGCCTACCAACTACCATCCAATGACAACCTATTATCATCTAACCAGAACCTACGATCCTATGACTACAACTTGTGATCACATAATGGCACTTAAAGAGCAGTAAATGAAATTATAGTTAAAAATACTAAATAATTCTATTGTAAAAAATAGTTGCATACCTTGTAAAATATTGATTCTTGAATGCCTCCTGGGACCTAAAATACAAACCACCAAAAAATTCCTAAAGTCGCCCTACGGTATGTGGTGAATTTCTATAGATTGTCTTTTGAGGTACCAATGAAAAAAATTTATATAAGGAAATTTATATATAAATGTAGGTAAACCTATCCTCAAAATTAACTTTGACCCCAAAACTTTAGGTGATCTCACTTTGTCATTAACTCCACAAAAATTTCCAAATACTGACTTCAACAAATAGAATATTCATAGATTAACAAAGATTCACCACTAAAAAAACCTTGATAAAAGCTTCATCTTTGTGTGCTAAGAGATAGATATGGAATTGTTTAGGAATTTTATTAGGTGGATCATTAGCTTCGTTATCGTGCTCACTATAGTAAACAAGGCTATTATCATCATTCACCTCTACTTGCTCTTTTTTATTCACAAAATGGAAAGTATATCTACCAAAAGAGTCTTCTTTATATTGAGTAATATTTGATTAATCTTGAATTCACATAGTTAGAAACATGATATGAATTTGTGTATTGACTTAGGATTGGTATTGGATCCAAGATAGTTACGATTCAAGGTAGATTATTGGAGTTTGACTCAAAATGGATTATAACCCAAGATTTTTAATATTCATAATGGATTATTGGATTTTATTTAAAATATTAAAATCAAGATGGTTTTACTCAAGATTTAGATTGCATCCAAAATAGCTTTGATTTAAATGAATTGTGAATCAAGATGGTTTGGATTGACAATACATTATTGAATTTTATTTGAAATATTGAAATCAAGATGGTTTGACTCAATATTGGGATTAAATCTAAGATAGTTTTGATTCTAGATGTTTAGGATGATTGTAATCCAAGATGGTTTAGATTCACAATGGCTTTGACATATTGAATTCAACACGGTTTGATTCAATATTGGTTTGTATTAAGGATTTGGTTTTGACTCCAAGATTACCCTATTCAAGATAGCTTGTGTTTATGGATGGTTTTTTAACTTAGACTTGAAGTTAATTTTTTGAACATTATTGCATGATAAATTTATTAGAATTTACAAAAAATAATATAACTCTATTAATGGCATAGCATATGGAGAATAAAAATCAAAGTATACAACATAAAACCTAAAATATTCAAGCATGATATGAACACAAAATAAGGAAACCAAAATAAAAAAGGATAAAGTTAGGAAAGATGTTGAGTGATTCATGGGCTCTCATAAATATTTTTTACTTATTAGATAGTGTCAGACCAATATTTCATAGCATTGATTACAAAATATTTCATTTTTTTATCCCATTAAAGTCAATTTCTATGGTATGGTGAGAGTAACTTCTTTGGGTCATGTACTTCTCTCAAGTGCACTATGTATCAAATGGATATAGGGTTTAATATTTGTTAAAAGTATTTACAATCTTAGTTATAGGGTATCATATATATACCTTTTGGTATAATGAGACCCAATACTATGGAAGAGGAAGATTAACAAGTTTTATGAGAGGGTATAGTCCCTATGTTCCCTCTCCATCCCTAGTATTTTAGTAGATTTCCACCAGAAAATTAACCTCGAGGTTATTGCTGGTATTGGTAGTCAAATCCACCTCACATCACTTGAGGTTTAACTAAACTTAGATAATTGAAACAACTTATCCTTAATTTATATACCCTATTAGTACACATGGTTTGGCCTACCTCATGGTGAAGTTAATAGAGCTCCTATAAAATATAAAATAAAAAGACTTAGACTATTTCAAATTTTCAAGATCTCCACCTAGGTGGTGTAAGGAAAGAACATATTCTAATGAGATTCTTGGGCAATAAAAGTTACTAGGACTGCCTTTGATTTCTATTATTTCTACCTAGGTAGTGCGAGGAAAGAGCATACATAGTTTACTAATAACATAGACAAAGACTTTCTAAAATAAAATTAAATAAATACAAGTGAAATTAAAGAAGAAAGATTTAATTAAATATTTTAAACAAAAAATGTTAGTAAACCAAATTAATTAAGATTAAATTAATTAGTTAAGTAAATACTTAACAATAAAAGGTGTTAGTAAGTAATAATATCTTTGATTTATTTGTATCTTTGACAAGTAGGGCTACATAAAATGATTAGCAGTTTTTAAGAAGCATTTTTAACAAGAGAGGCTTCATAAAATGATTAATAGTTTATTAGAAGCATCTTTGACAAGATTTAAGGTTGAAAATTAGACCAAAAAAAAATATCAAACAACAAATAAAAATATACAACAAATAATTTCGTCAAAACTCAAAAAGATTTCATAACAAATGAGAACAATTTTACTACTAATGGAATTTAGAAAGAAAAAGGTATAAAAACTAGAAAAATAGTCATCATAATAATTTATTTGAAAATCAAAATTATTTCACTAGAAATATTCATAAGTTCACCAAAAATATGCATGATTTCACTAAAACTATGCATAATTTCAATGTTCTAAAACAAATCTGAAAACAAAAGACAAAAAGATAAGAAATAAGAAATAGAGTACATAAATCAAGAAAAAAGTCAAAATGTAAAAATAAATAGATAGAAAATACCCACAAGGCAAATTATAGAGGTAAATGATGGTTTCACTGCTAGATTGGCTGATTTTGTCAATATTATTTCTAGAACATGAAAACATACTACTAAACAATTTTTTTTGTCTTCTTAATGTTTTTTTTTAAATAGGTTTTGATTTCACTAGCTTCGATGACAATTCATTATTTCTCAGGATGACCTATACAAATGAACGAAATTAGCCAAAACATGATAAAATTTACCTAAGACAATAAAAATATTATACTAAAAAATATTATTAGAGTTAAATAATAAAAATTATATGAAATAAACTCAAAAATATTGTTACATCCTAATTTTCTTCTAGATTTGTTATAACTGATTATGTGGTTAATGATTGATTTATTTATGTGTTAAGTAACTAGAATTAGTTATATGTCGATTATGGACAATATTTTTTATTTATGATCATGATATTTAATTGATAGTTATTTGTATTATGTTATGATGCATTTTAATCAAGATTATATAGTATATTATGTTATATTAATTTATTATGATTTTTACTTGATATGGTCTAACTATTGATCACTTGTACTGAGGTGGATAGCATGTATTCTATCCTCTTGACTATGACCAAGGGAGGGTATCTCTGGAGAGGATGGTCTAGATGGAGACAAGTGGGGGATGAGAAAATGAGATGGGAACCCTGCACACACCACATAGTGTAGAAATATGTTTGTTAATTGTTAATTGGTTAATATTGCTTGTAGTATGCATTAGTTATTAATGTATTTTTTGCATTTGTATATGTTTAACTATCATTTTTTCATATTGATTTAACCCTAGTAGTGTGTTTACATTTATGATATCATATGATGGCTAAAATTCTTATATTTTTATCTTAATCCATTGTTTGCAACTATGTACCATATGGGTCAAATGAGTTAGGCATGTGTTTGCATAGGTAAACTAAAATGTTTTGTTTAGTTTACTTCATGTATTTATATTCTCCAAAACTTGTGCTTTAAAGTCCTTAAATGGTTTTGCTTTGATTTGAAGTCTAAATTTGATGTCTTGATAATGTCTGTAATTATTCTTGGTAATATATATTTCAAACATTGTAGTAGCATTACACATAAAGTAAGTAATATGTTTTTATAAAGTAAATTTCTTTAGTATAGGGGTTTTCACTAAATTTTAGGACATGTTTGATTTAAAATAAATTCATTATTATTTTTAAAAAATGGACTTGAATTATTTTTTTGATTCAATGGTTTAAACCTTAATCCATATTAAAGTTTGTAAAGGTATTGAATACTAATCATGGCATATTACTTGTGGTAATGTCGAAGGCATAGTTTGAAGATGTTAATAAAGGTAGGATTGATAGGTTTAAGTCAAAAGCCTTCAAACCACATCATTTTTCATGATAAATAGATTATATTGCTTGGGTCAAAGATAGAAAGTTGATTATAATGTTTAAATGACTATTAAACTTTGAATTTTTTTGGGAATATAGGGTTCTTTATGATGCTTGTTATAGAATCTTTGAGTCATTATGGGAAACACATTGAATTTGGTTTGTTTCATGTCATGGTCATTATGATTTTTGATGAGTTAACTAGTCTATTGAGATTTTTAAGGAAATAATCATGTCTGGATTTTAGCATGCACATTGGAAAATAATGGAGATAAAGGAAAGAGGATAGTGTAAAAATAGTAAGAGATCATGGGAAGAGGAATAACACTGGCAAAGAACATCTCTAGACTTGTTCTACCTGGAATTACATTTTTGGAGGTAGGGTCTGTTGTATAATTTTTCTAGTTTTTCATTCTTAAACCATTTTGAGAATGCATTATATATGCCATTGGTGGATTTTATTGGGTTTTGAAGGTCATGTTATATATAGCATCAATGACATCCCACCACACTGCTGCGTTGGAGGAGAAAACAGCCTTAACTGCAGGATTTTTACAGGAACAGTTAGGAGCAATATGATCGGGCTTACGGCAAATATAGCAAATGGGTTTGTTGGAAGGCGGACGAGCTGTATGTCATTTCTTGAGGAAACGATGAGGAGGTGCATAAGAATGCTTCTTGGGAAAGGAGCGACGCTTGTAGTTTAGATGCCGGCGACGCTGCTTCTGGTGGCGACGTGGTTGGACATAAGGTCTATAGCCAAAAGGAGCTGTTTCAGGGAAGAGTGGAGCAATAGAGGCGGCTTGATGCTTGCTAAGCTTCTGGATAGACTTAGTTTCAGAAACTAAAGTCATGATATTCTGCTGCGTAAAATCAATAACATCAGAGAGTGCAAGGTCTTCAATAGTAAGGCCTTTAAGGTCAATATAAGACAAAACACGATCGATGAGATTGTAAGGCATAGCATGCAGAAATTTGAGTTTCACTTCAGTGGAGCCAGAACATTGGCTTTCATAAGCAAGCTTTCTAAATTGTTTAGCAAAAGCCTCAAATTGTTTGAGATCACACAATTCCATTTTCATCAACCACTTCTTAGACTCTATCTGTCAGTTTTTGACAGGAGGAGCAAACTCATCAATTAGTAATCTATACAAAGCATTTAAAGAATCAGTCTGATTATGTACACGGGCGTATTGCTGAGCTTCAGGGATACTATCCCACCAATGATTAGTAATTCCCCATAAGTATTTTACTGCAAAACAAGTAGTACCAACTTGATCAAGATGGGCCTGGACTGCAAGGACTCGCATGGTATTACACCAAGTAGCGATTTCATTCATGGGATTCAGCAGGTCATCAATATTGAGGTACCAAGGTTGCAAATGGATGTGAGTACGTTGCATGAGGGAATGACTGGATGATTTTTTAACAGTTTTGAAAGAAGGGCCAAAAGATACTAAACAAAGAGGTCTCGAGGAGGACTCGGCCTTTTGGTCTTCTTTAGACAACCAACTAAGACTATCATCTAAGCAATCAAGCTTTGAATCTATAGAATCTAATTTCTTCTGAATGTTAGTAACAGTGTCCTTGATGGACAATACATTTCTACATAAATCATCAAAATTTTCAGAGAAATGAGCATTGAATCTTGAAACATAATTTCTCTGTTTAAATTCATTGGATGGATTATCATAAGCGGCTGAAAAATAGTGCAAAACTCCAGCAGCTTGTCTGTGAACACCTTTTGACGGCGGCCATCTTCCACCTTTGTAGAGAGTAACTGTATCTTCTGTCAAAAATTCAAGACTGTCTTCTCGGGGAAGACTCATTAATGTATGTGGTAAATCAGCACCAAGATTTACCTCTTCATCCTCTATAAGAATATGACCGGTTTTTACAGATCTACGGGATGAGGACGTAGATGGTCTAGAAGGAGATAGATGAGAAGATTGCATAGACAAGGATCTAGGTAATATATTTACAGATCTGCCATCACTTTGGTGAATAGTGGCTTGGCTTTTCATTCTGGGAGAGACATGCTTGAGCCAATCGAGCTTCCATTCAGATGGAACTTTGATAGTTTCTATATGTCCTTTCTGCAGCTGGCCTGTACCACTTAGGCTTCTGGCAAAAGGCAAATTTTCTAAAATCTTGGGGTGGTTTGTATTGGTCATACTATACAAAACAGAAATGTTTATGGAGGCATACTGAAATTCTCCAAACATATTGAGACCATACAAAGATGAAAACAAACCCCAGTAATCTAGCGATCCATGCTTTACTTCTTTACATCCTTCGTCGCGGACTGCGACAGAAAGGTTAGGACAAAACTCAAAACAAATGACATCATCATTAAGTCGACCAAGACTGGATAATTGACATGAATGTTTAAAATTGACTTGGCGACGGTCACACAAGGCTAGATATAATACTGGTTTTATATTAACAGGAATCAAAGGTTTAATATAGACTCTAATCAAACCAAAATGGACAAACTTGACATCTTTATGTGATCAGATATACGTGATTTCCTTTTCTGGTAATAAAGGAAGCAAATTTGTCTAATAAGTCTTTTTAGGCTGATAACAGAGGGTGAGTTCAATAGACTTAATCCTGGGTTTAACAAATGAAAGATAAGTAGAGGTATATAAAAACTTAGACTTGACTAACTCAGATTGTTTATAAATACTAGAAGCCTTAAGAGCCGGAGGTTGAAACATGTGGGTTTCTTTTTCAAGATCTGTTTTTGTGACTTCAATATCTGGACAGTCTAATATCTGATCAGGAATAAAAGGAGGTAACTCATACATTCCTTCAAGTTCAGACTCATTGATAAGTTCAATGGTAGATGTGGATGGTATTTTTCCGAATTCCATTGTGGGGAGATTTGGGTTCTGGAATGCGAGAAATTTCTGGTCAGGGAAAAAGATATGTAGAGATATGGGTGAACGGCCTGTGACTCGATGCAATAAATTCCCAAAGAAATTTTCAAAGCAGAGAACTCAAAAAATCTTATCCACGGAAGAGGAAAATGAATCACAACTTACAGTGTAAACTCGAAACAATGTTAGAACTTTATCTTACTGTGTGTGGCTCTGATACCAATCTTTTTATCGCGTCATGTTATATATATATATATATATATATACATATACATATATATATATACATATATATATACATATATATATACATACATATATATATATACATATATATATACATATATATATATATGTATATATATATACATATATATATACATATGTATATATATATATATACATATATACATATGCATGTATATATACATATATATATGTATATATGTATATATATATGTATATATATATGTATGTATATATATATGTATGTATATATATGTGTGTGTGTGTGTGTGTGTGTGTGTGTGTGTATATATATATATAATGGGTTATATGTGTTGAACCCTATGGATGGGTACAACCCATCCAGAGGGCTAAGCACGTAATAAGCCCTTCCCCTCTATTGATTATAGATAGGTGTGTGTTTTTTATGGTCATTATGTTGAAATAAACCTAGATAATAAACTAGGGTTTTAGTAAATTTAAGGTTTTTTGGGTATGATGGTTTATACGTATCATTTTCTTTGGGAAATTTAAAATAAATTTGATCTTTTACATGTTTTAGTTGTTTTAATAGCTATGTTATGTGAAGGTTGATACTTCATGTTTTTGTAAAACTTCATTAGCTACTTAGTTAGAGTATTTTTATATGAATTTTTAGGTGGATTGAAATTTTATTGTAAACCTTATAGATTGTTATGAGCATATGAATATATACATTTATGGGTCATACATATATGACCCTGAGGATGGACTTGACCCATCCATAGGGCCAAGTATGATTGTACCCATAATTTAGATTTTAAATGGATGAACCCTTGTCTTACCTTTTAATGGCTATATAAATGTGTGGCTATATTATCTATATGTGAACCACTCTTTGGGTTTTTATTGACTTGTAATTTGAATTATTATTAAGGTTGTGTATGTTTGAATCTTAAATATTTTATGTAAAAGGACTGTGCAACTTGGTTACTGTGTATAATTTTTTAACACATATTTTATTTGACTATATAATATATGGATATCAAACAAGGATTTTGATTTAATAATAAATTTGGAAACTTAGATAGAAGAAGCTAAATTGAGTATTGTTCTAATATTCATTCATTATTTGAATAAGTATTGTTCCAATGGTTGGTTATTTGTAAGGGTCAAAATATATGTGAGCTTTGTTATAATTTATTAACCAGTCTGAGGACTATAAATACATGCATGTTTGAACTAATTAATTTGTTATATGGTTTGAAAATGCTAAAAGGTTTAAATTATTTCATTTTACTAAAGATAATTACTTGTGATTAAATGAATATAGAATGTTTTAAATAGTCAGAGGATTGACTATTAAATAGATGATCCTGTAATTATTAGACAATTCATGGATATTTAGAATTGTGTTGTGCTAGGAAATTATGTTGAACCAATTATTTTTGGTTGTTTTATGATAATAACTTAAAATAAATACTGAATTAAATCATGAATGAAACTAAGTATTATATATATATATATATATATATTACACACACACACACATTACATTTAGTTGAATTGTGTATATAGTTGAAAAGGCTATTCATTATTAAAATGATTTGTCTAGTTTGATATATACTAGACAACACCTATTAATAATAAATAGCCTCTTCTATATATATGTTATCATGCTTCATATTGGTTTTATGTGGGATTACATATAGTTTATATTTATCTTGAATTAAGATTGAAACTTTCTTGGAATCAAAACACTATATGAAGTATAGGTAATTAATGAAATACTTAACAATAATTTTGTTGGAATTTTTACAAGTGAATTTTAAAGGTTTATATGACCGTTATAAGGACAAGGGTTCTTTATGTTTGAGACCAGTAGTTAATATAAATCTGAACCTAAGTGAAAAATGGTTTATAAGTAAATGATCATTAAATTATAGATGTGAATTAAATATTTACTACTTTTGTTTTTATTTTAAAATGGAATCAGTTGTTTCAATAATGAGGTTAATTAAATATATATTAGCTAATTATGGTACTTAGATGTTCATAAAGGAGTACCAAAAAGGTTATGATGTTTTGTATAGGTACATACTATAACATTCATTATGTAAATCTTTATATGTAAGAAATATGTGGATTTAAACATTATTATGCTTATTTAGTATTATTGACATTAAATAAGTAGGTGTAGAAAAATTCACGTACTTAGTTCCATTAATAGGTAGATTGAATCTATTCAATAAAGTTGTGTGTGTGAAATTGACTAATCTGGAGATCTAGAAAACTATATTAAAACTTTGACCAAAGTAATGTTTGTGGATTGAACATTTTCATTTCACTTGTTTGATTTAGTTTGAATGTATAGCACAATATCATGTTAGAATGTATTTATGATATGTTGCATGTGATAGTTATCTTATAACACACATGTTTCTAGTTAACTTTCTCAATTTCTACATTATCACTATCTACCCATCTGTGAAAGGATGATCACCTTGTTGTGAGATTGTGAAGGAGATCAATGGTCCATGATTGGTGTATAAAATCACTCAAATGATACTCTCTCTCCCCTTCTAGCAATCAATAGATAGAAGATTTACTCAGGATTATTTTTGGATATGAACAAGTGTTTTAAGGCTCATATGTTCTATGGAACATTATATATTTGTAATTTGTTATTTAGATATGTATTATTATATACTTGTACTATTTGATGTAATCAAATATTTTTCTAGTAATATCAGAGTGGCCTATGTGAGTCTATTGTGGATCCAAACCAATCATGTCTCAGAAGCCACTACAACACTTTAAGGTATTGAGTTGGTGGTTAAGCTCTACATGGATTTCATCCAAATTGAGGGAGATTCGATGAACACCATTACTTATTTTCAATTAATTTCCCATTCGTCATAAAACCTTTTTGGAATCATCAATGATGCTAAAAAAAATTTGACCCACTTCAAAGGGGTCTCCATAGGGCATGTTTATAAGGAACTCAATAAGGGTGTTGATTACATGGAAAAAATTAGAGTCCTAAGAAGTGATTTTACCACTTGGCATGAGAATGACTTCTTGGATGACATCATATATATTATTGAATCAAAGAAAGGACACATCACACAAAGTCATAATGAGTTCATTAATTATGATACAAACACAGATCGTAAGATATGATTTTTATACATGTAAGGCTATTATTACTAAGGCCTTACATGTTTTGGGAGTCTCGATCTTGAATTATATGATCGATCATGGCTCTTTTTTCCAAAATCTTCCCATCTCCTTTCTAAAGAGCTTGCATTGTGAAGTTTTTAGAAGCAATTTGCAATTTCAAAGAATGGGTGGGGATAAAGACTAATTCAAACTAATATCTTGTGCTAATGTTAATAAAAATTATTATTTATGTCATAAAATGGTCAAGGGAAGATTTGTATTATTTATGGAATATTTGGTCAGGGATGACACTACGATCTCCAAGGAATTTTCCCATAGTGGGAAAGACTGTGAAGTGAGAATGCATGGGTTAAAAATTTTGATCATTGAGGAGTTTATTAATGAAACTATGGGGATGGAATGAAAGGATGTCAAAGAATTAAAATATAAGAGTCAAAAGGAGGAGTTCTTCAGCATCTTCTATAAGAAGGAAAAGAAGAAACCTAATATGGTATCATAGAAAGGTTTTATGAGAGTCAAGTTTCCAAAGAAATGGTCAAAAGTTTATCTAAAAATTATGAGGTATATTACTCTTGAAGGAAAACATACTATTATTTTTTTCCATCACTTCCTTCTTCTCAACCAATTTAAAGGCCATACCATTAGTATTTGTTCTTCCTCATGCAATCTTTGGAGGTTTTGGTGCTAAATTTCAAAAAGAACCCATCAATTGATTTAATCCATCAAGGTCTAATTTTATTGCTAATTAAGTGTGAGGATCCATAATGGTCCAAGATTATCATCAAAGCTATTGACATCAATAGTGAAAATGAAAATTTAGAGGAGGGGGAAGGGTACTATACTCAGTCAAATTCTAGTAATGAACAAGAAGAGTAAAACATTGGGGACTCTGATGAAAAAGTGCAATAGGATCCCAAACTAGATTTGAGGAGCCCTATATTCATCCATATGCTAGCTAGTAAAGGCAAAGGAGTCTCTAGGTTCAATGTTAAATAAGAAATTGAGGACTCCCTCTAAATTTTGTATATGAATATTGTGATCTAGAAGCTATTTTATGGTAAAATTGTTGATGAGTTCAATAAGCTTAAAGGGTTCCTCAGCCCAGAGTCAGTAATTGTCAATGTGGGTAAAGACCACCCAATTCATACCCATAAAGGTAAACCCACCCATCACAAAGAAGTGAAGGAAGTTACCTGGGATCCCAAGGAATAAAAAGGAGAGATTCAACCCTTTAACCTCAAGTGGAAGAGATAAGATGAAGGTCATGATTAGTTTATTTGTAATCAAACTAGAGGAAGAAATAACAAAGATGTTAGTAATGAGACCAAGCTATTGGTCTTTTACTTTGAATCAAAATAATTTATCTAGCTTTGTTTCCTTTTGGCTAGTTTTTGGTTTTTTCATTAATAGTTGTCATAAATTAGGTGGCAAGGATATTTAACTATCAAGTCTGTCTTCTTGTCCCTTTTTGTCCTTTTGATATGTCTTATTTATCTTTTAGATATCTGTTGTAAAGGGTATGGGGCCCTTCAACCTAGTTGTTAACCGATAAAATAAAAAATATTGCAATAGAAATTAGATATAATTTTTATATATTTATTTAGTTAATCAATAGTGGCTAAATTATTAACTTGGATTATTATTGTACATATATTGTTAAATTAAATGAATGTAAATCATCATGTGTTATATTGATCACTAGATAAATGAATCACACTTAATCTTAAGGTTAATAACATAGTTATGTTAAATGATGCATTTAGTTAGGGATCATTAATGTTGAGTAAATTTTGATGTTGAGTTAAGAAAAATAACCTAAATCTAGTTAACCTTGAAGGGCTGTTACATTATGGTATCAAAACTGAGGCTCAAATTCTTATACTTAATGATTCCACTAACATATTCTTATCCTTCTATATTCAAAAATACTAATTTCACATCGAAGGCCATCTAGAGAGGGTACATAAAATTATAATAATGTTAACCATTCAATTGACCCAAATCAATTTGTTGTTGAACAAGCTACAAAGCTTGATCAAATTCTCACTTCCATGAATGAGACAATGAATTGTATAGTTGACCTTGAATAGGAAGTTCATGGCCATGTTGAGGAAAAAATTTAGAACAAACTTGGAAAACATCCTATTAAGCAATATAATTTCCTTAGGAACCTAGACAAGAGGAGGTACCTTAAGATGTGAGAGCAAGTGTTGCTACTAAACTTGCATGAGACATGAAGAAGGTAAATCCACCCAAGTTCGATGGAACCATTATAGGGGATGGAGATGAAGTGTGGGTAACTAAGATGGAAAATTATTTTGAGATTTGGAATTAATTTGAGGTTAAAAAATCAATTTTTGGATCTTACTAGTTGGTTAGTGAAGTAGCTACATGGTGGGAAAATAAGAAATTAGAGATGAAACTTGACTCTACCACCACCACGTGGGAATAGTTTGTGACCTTGTTTAGATCACAATGATTGCTCTAACTTTATTTTGATCAAAAGCTGATAAATTTTTAGAATTTGAAGTAAGGATACTTTATATTGAATGAGTATTGGGAGCAATTCACTAAGCTTCTAAAGTACATTCTTCAATATCAAGCAGATGAGAGGTTTCACATCAGGAAATTCATTATGGGATTAAAACCCCAAATTGGATGTCAAATGGATGTACATGGGCCATATACTATGGTTCAAGTCTTTGAAAATTTATTTAAGTGGGATCAAAATCTGAAGTCACTTACTCAGGTTAAAGGTAAATTCAAGAAAATTTTGGAGGTCATAAAATGACTTTTAAAAAGAAGAATTGGAATAGGAATGGAAACTCTAAAAACCAATACAAGAATTAGAATGCCAAATTTAGTAGTGATTTAGGGAACAAGGGTAATTGTTTCAAAGGATGTTTTTAGGGAAAATCTAGAATCTAAAAAGAAAGGACCACTTGGTGGATACTTCATCTATGAGGGTGATCATTACGCTAAGGAATGTATTTGGGGTAAATTAGATGGTAAAAATAAAGGTTTAGCTTTGCAACAAGGATATTTCCAATAAAGAATTAATGCAACTATAGACAACCAACAAGACAAGTTTTAGGATTCTCTTATTAAACTATTAAGTGCTTTATTTGGTCAACCAAATTTAATTTTGATTAACACTAAAACTATTGAATGTTTTATTTCTCCTCGTATGCTCAAATAGTTGTGTGGAAAAGATGAAGTTATTGAAAATGCATGGTCAGTTCAATATGGTAATGAATCTAAGGTCTAAATCGATAAATATTTTGTTGAAGTTGAGATCAAACTACCAAAATTCATTATAGTAGTGGATCTATTTGTAGCTCCATTGGGGTCACACAACTTGATCCTAGGAGTAAACTGGTTATCTCAACATAGAGCCAAGGTAGATTGTCTACTCCAAAGGGTTAAATGTTTAGATGATTTAGGTAATTAAACCCAAATTCAAGAAGAAAAGAGGGATGTTAAACTTAGACATATTTCCATAATTCAATTGAAGAAAGCTTAGAGAAAAGGGTGTCAAGAATTTATTCTAAAAATAAATGAGATGAAGGAATCAAAGGAGCCTTATATCGAAGATTATCCTTTTCTCCATGATTTTTAAGATGTTTTTCCTGAAGAATTACTAGGTTTACACCCTAAGAAAGAATTTTATTTCTCAATTGACATCATTCTAAATTTTTAACCTCAGCATAAATCCCCTTACATAATGATGACAACTGAATTAGTAGAATTGAAGGCTCAACTTCAAGATCTATTTTCTAAAGGGTTGATTCGACCAAGTGTGTCATCATGGGGTGCACCAATTATGTTTTTTAAGAATAAGAATAGAAACTTTTGTTTATGTATTGATTATAGGATGTTAAATAATTCAATGATAAAAATAGGTATCCTTTACCTTCCATCTATGATATTTTCTATCAAATGCATGGAACATCAATTTGTTTGAAGATTGATATTCGAGCAGGATATCATCAGAAAAGGATTTGTGAGGAAGACATGAAAAAAACCTTTAGAAGTCAATAAGGGAATTATGATTTCATGGTTATTCTTTTAGACTAAAAAATGCACTAACAATGTTTATGAATCTCATGAATAGAGTGTTCAAGGATTATCTAGATCATTTTATGTTAGTTTCTTTAGATGATATCCTCATCTATTCTCAATCTGAGGAGGCACATATTGAGCATTAGAATTTTGTTCTACAATGGTTGTGGAAGCACAAATGTTTTGGGAAACTATCAAAGTATGCCTTATTTAATAAAATGGTATAGTACCTTGGTCACATTATATTTACAAAAGGAATATATGTGGATCATTAGAAGATTAAAGCCATTATGGAATGGCCAACACCTAAAAATGTCCATGAAGTTAAGAGTTTTATGGTTTTGGAAGGATATTATAATAATTTTGTTCCAAATGATTCTAAAATAGAAAATGTGAATACTTCTCTTCAGTGGAAAAATTAGAAGTTCATCTGGTCAATACAGCATGAGGAAGCTTTTCAGGAGATGAAAAGAAAACTTACTTTAGCACTAGTGTTGGGAGTTCTTGATCCAAATGGTCAATTATCAATAATAACCGATGCTTCAGGAGATGGTCTTGGAGTTTTCATGTAAAAGGGTTATATTGTAGCTTATGAATCTATAAATTTGAAATCATATGAGGTAAATCATGCCCTACATGATCTATAATTGGTTATAATAGTCCATACCTTTTTGGTTTGGAGGTATTATCTATTATGAAAATCGTTTAAGCTTAAGATTGATAACTTGGGGCTCAAGTATATATTCACCCAACCTAACCTAAATGCACATCAAAGATGATGGTTAGAGTTATTGCCATATTATTATTTTGACATTAACTACATTAAAGATAAGGAAAATAGGGTTACAGATGCCCTTAATCATTGAAGATATATAGCAATTTTGGCTACTATCAAGAGTAATTTTCATGATCAAATGGGAAAAAAATTCTAGGAGATGAATCTTATGAATAAGTAAAACTAGCATTGGCTCAAAATTTTCATGATCCTACATAAGAGGGATTCAAATTCAAAGATGATGTTTTTTCAGGTAAAAAGGATGGATTTATGTACTAGATAATGAGAATTTGAGGATTATATTACTTAAGGAACTATAAAATTATCCTTATTCAGGGCATCCAGGTGTGACTAAAGTCTTATCAGAGCTGAGGCCATCATATTATAGAAAAAATTAAGAAAGTTGTAGTAGATTTTGTTTCATGATGTTTAGAATGTTAGTGAGTTAAGGCTGAGCATGTGCATCCTTCTAGGTTGTTATACCTATATAATGTACCAGAATGGAAGTAGTAGGTAATTAGTATGGACTTTGTCCAAGGAATATTGATATATCAAAATTGACATGACATGATTTTGGTGGTTTTTGATAAACTCACCAAGATAGATCACTTCATTCTTGGTAACATTTTAGATGATGCACTATGCTTGTGAAAAGATTTGTGAAAGAAGTGTCTATGTTGTACAAGTTTTTGGAAAATATTATTTTGGATAGGGACCAAAAATGACTTATAAATTATGGTTGACTCTCAATTTAGATTTGGGTACTTAGTTAAAGTTTAGTATAACATACCATATGAAAAAAAATGGACAAATAGAGAGGGTGAATCATGTGTTAGAATATATTCTAAGGATGTATTACATGGATCAATAGTATAGGTGGGAAGAATACCTTTCATTGGTTTATTTTTACCTTCAAAAAATAATACAAATCAACATAAAAAATGGATCCCTTTGAGGCATTATATGAAAAAAAATGTAAAACACCAATCAGTTGGGACATGTTAGAAGATAGGGTAGTCTTTGGTCTAGATATGCTTTTTGAAATGGAAGAGTAGGTTAAGTTAATAAGGCAAAGTTTGGATGAAACCAATCATAGGTAGAAGAGTTATGCTAATCTAAAAATAATAGCAAGGTAGGTTTTTGATGGAGACAAAGTATTTCTATAGGTTAAATCTTAGAAAATATTGATCAAATTTGGAAAATCAACCAAATTATCTCCTAGATATGTGGGATATTTTGAGGTCTTGGAAGTTGTCAATCTTGTGGCATATTGGATTTTTTTGTCACCATTTTTATCACTCATACGTAATGTTTTCCATGTGTCTTATCTTAAAAACTATGTTACTTATCCTTCTCATGTGTTGGATTGGAATGCTTTACATGTTTTAGATCCTAGGGTGGTCACAATAGAACCAATCAAAATAATTGACACTTGTAAACTTAGTTTATATAACAGAAAAGTGTCATAGTGCAAGGTCTATTGGGACCAATATTCTAAAGATAGTGTTACTTAAGAATATTATGAAGAGTTTCATAAATTATTTCCTCATTTGTTTGCTCAG